>PIJE02001261.1:0-5000 GCA_002895965.2 Coryphaenoides rupestris | reverse complement strand
CCATCTGAAAAAGAAAAGTAAAATGATGTTCCGTTTTATTTTGAACCCGGAGGAATGCTCCATAGTCTGATTTGAGACAATTCAAAAATAGTTCATTCTCAAGAGAACTTCAATTCACCTTGACACAAGCCATTATTAAAATCATTATATTCAATGGAATTAAATGAATATATCCAATCACTCTAGACTGCTAATTATAATGATGAATTCCTCTATTCCGCCAATTCATCAGCATAATTATTGTGTTAGTGTTTTTGTGTGTGCGTTTACGTTTTAAATGATTTCATATATGCATTTTTGTTTTCACCTGTTGCTGTGTGCACGTTTGTGTCTGTGTGTATGTGTGTGTGTGTTTGTGTCTGTGTGTGTGTGTGCATGTGTGTGTGTGCGTGCGTGCGTGCATTGCACTTCATGCATGTGTCTGAGTATGCACATGTGTATGTGTGTGCTTGACTGTTTTTTACTGTGTGTGTGTGTGTGTTCTCTAGAGTGTGTGTGTGTGTGGTGTGTGTGTGTGTGTGTGTGTGTGTGTGTGTGTGTGTGTGTGCGTGTGTGAGTGTGCCTGCCTGGGCAGCGTGTAGGTTAAAGAGCTCCAGAGAGGACAGAGTTCAAGATTTAGGGACATTTGCTGTGCTTCTCTCACAGGCCTGTCTTCCCCCCACCACCACCACCACCACCACCACCACCACCAGCACCACCACCACCCCACCCTGGGTCTGCACTATCTCTGCTGCCTTACCCTGTCTGCTCTCTGTCATTCTAATGGAGTCAGAGAGAGAGAGAGAGAAACCCACCAGGGACCTGGCTTCTGTTTTAATGGCTGCCAAAGGCTATGCCAGGAATGCACACTGTGCATTAAGGTGAATGTATACATATTTCACTAATCCTATTAAAAACGAACAGTTAACCACTGTAGAAATACATGACCGTTCTTTGTCTGTGTGTGTGTGTATGTGTGTGTGTGTGTGTGTGGTGTGTGTGTGGTGTGTGTGTGTGGGTGTGTGTGTGTGCGTGTGTTGTGCGTTTTTTTACAGGCTACCTATACCTGCCTGTCTAACATTTAGATGTAATCCTTTAGCAGACACATCCATCCCAAGCGACTTACTAACAAGGCTGAGAACAATACCATCGTCACTTATGGCAAATACAAATTAAAATGGATGTATACACGTCTATTCCCAGATGACAGAGATATGAATGATCTTAATGGGAAAGGCACAAAAACAAGACTTTCTCCGGTCTCTGGACTTATTGCCACTGAAAGGCCGTGTGTAAAATCGTTGCAATCTGAAGGACATCAATCCTGCACGGGTGAACGTCTGAAATAAGGCCAATGGAAAGAGCATCTCTCGCACTCCCAAACCAAGAATGTAAACACTTAGATTCCTGCCTGAGTAGCAAGGAACCCCTGACAGTCATTGATGGCTGTGTATATTCAAGTCAACAGTGTGTGTATGCTACAATAAAGTGTTAATCCCACGGGTCATTACTTACGCTAAACACAGGCCGCAGGGTAGCAGCGGTTTTTTATGTGCACTTGACTTTAACTTCGCCTGAACACTTGACATTGAGATCCCCACAAAAACAACAACAACACGCATTGGAAGTCAATGTGGAGCATGTTGTAAATCACTGACGGTGCCAGAGACCACGGGAGGATATACTGTATGGTCTGACTGTTTTAGTTCATAAAGACCTACCGGATCTACCTATACAACGCAATGCATGCAGGCGCTCAGCAGCGAGGTCAACAAAACACTGGTGATGTCAAACTAAAGCGTGTGTCTCTGTGCCACATGTGTAGTAGTGGGTCTACCCGTTACAAAAACACGCCATTTATCTTGCCTTACATTCCTACACCCTGCTCAACTCAGGCTGCACCCCACCTCCGACCCCCCCCCCCCCCCCCCCCTCCCTCCCCAGGATTCCCCATTACTCCATCTCCATCTCCCAGCCCCTGCTTGCCTCCATCACCACCGCCACTATCCGCCCTGCACTCATTCACCTTTCTCTGTTTATTATTATGTCTAAGGAAAACAATTGGATCACGAAGCGCCCCAAGACTTCATACTGGACTATTATAAAAATATACTGATTCATTTGTCAATTGTTTTTACGCACACCTGAACACAATATAAATAGTCCTAAAAGGTAGCCTCCAAGCAAAGTCCATTTCACATATACAGGCTACAGGTAATGGACTATATATAGGACTTCCAACAGGTAAGGATAATAGTGGCCTATTGGTAAAAAAAGTAGGATATAAGTCGGCTATAACAGAGTTTTCCAGTCGCATCTTTCTCCATGGGGCGTTAACAGGCGCACTCCAGGAATTGCGCGAATTAAGCATCTAGTCTGGAACATCTCTAAGGTTTCATTGTCATTGACATATCTCGACAATGTCATTTAAAGTGACATTTTATTTGAAGGAGATTTTATGAACTCTTCTATAATGGTAGCCATAACTAAACAAAATCTAGCAATCTAGATAACCTTATGGAGGTAAATATTACAAAGAAAGTGGCCCAAAACTGGGTTCTCCCCACTGGCTGCCTAACCACAACAACTAACTAAGCTCAGCCCTAGTCTTCAGTGGCATTGCTGAGTTCGCCTGTGGCCCGCCCAGGTTACCACCCAAAACAATAAGGAAAACAAAACAACAGATCCTCTATTAGAGTCTGCTGCTATACCTAGCAGAGGAGAACACCAGAGAGGACATTGCCACATCAATTAAATTACTACTTACCAATTTACCTCCAACCTATGAACTAAGATTTTGGATTAAACTAATACTCTTCAAATACCAAAAACTAATACCATGTGTGAATCTCCACCCAAAAGCAAGCAGCAAAAAACCCTTTGCTACTTGTTTTTTTTTGTTCTTTAACGAGCCCCCATTTTGTCACGTCCTGGCTCAGAGGAGATGACAAATATGGAGACACACACACAGTCTTAGTTTAAAAGTAAACTTATTTGTTGAATAAACTTAATAAGGAATGTAATCAGTAACTCAGTAATCAATCATCAGTAGTGTATCAACCTACTGTAACCAAAATCATACAACCAACATAGCAAACCAGCCCATGGCCCAAAGACCAGACAACAAGGACCTGATGTCGCTGGAGTGGAGAGCAGAGAGCAGAGAGGGAATGGCTGTCAAACCACAGTATTTAAGTGGAGCCACACCCAGCCAGGTGCAAGCCATTCCCCGTAACGAGCAGCTCCCCCTACAGGCAAACAGGAACCTGCAGATGGCCGTAACAGGAGCCTGCCATAAGCAGGATGGCCTCTAGAGGCCCTCACAGACCACAGGCGCCATGTCCAGGAGAAACACCTGGGGGGCTGGGCATGCCGACGTGGTGGCAAGCTCGACGTTGAAGTGGTGGAAGTCGAAGTGGATGTGGACGTGGATGTTGACGTGGAAGTGGACGTGGAAGAAGTGGAAGAGGAAGAGGAAGAGTTGAGATGAATGCGCTGTGTGAGTTCTGTGAGAGTAAAAGAAGTGGCTGTGTGCCTTTGCCTTTGAACGTCTGAGAACCAGTTTCGTTTATGACCCTTGCCTGCCTGACTACCCTCCCGCCTGCCTCGCCCTGATCTGTATGAGACTTCGTCCCGGTGTGCTAGACCCTGCTTATGGACTACGACGAATCGATTGGATTACGGACTTGGCACTGCTATTAACCATGAACTTTCCCTCCCCACTGTGTGTGTGTTGAGATCTCCGTCTGGCCTGGTGTCTCTGCCGGTCCCTCTGGTTCTTCTCCCTCAACAGGAGGTCGGTCTGGGCCCTCAGCAGCTCCTGGTCCTCCTGCAGCAGGGCGTGGGTGGTCCTCAGCTCCACGATCAGCTCCACACTCCTCTCCTTCCCCGCACACATCTGGAGAACACAGGGTCAACAGACAGGCAGGCAGAAAGGGAACATACAGGGAGGAAGACAGGAAGGAAGGCAGACAGACCTGGGATTGTATACTTCTTCCTCTCAGTAGTCTCTGCAGGTTGATGATGGCCAACTCTCTCTCCTCCTCCCCCTGGTGGAGTGCAAAGGAATTGTCGAGAGAGAGGAGGAGGTTACCGGTAGGTGAGATAGCGGGAGTACCACGGGTTAGTGATTGTAGTGGTGACGGAGCTGAGTGTGGTATATTGCATGGGAGCCGAACCAGGGAGCAGGAGACTCGGTACACTGGGAGGCTATAGGTGGTTATCATTTCCTATTAAAGTGATTTGATTTCGTCTATTATACATTAGCATTTATGATTTATCCTCAGCCTCAACTATCCTTTCTTCTATTGGTTGTTACGTTCCAACCCTCATATTGGGTAAAGGATATGTTATCAGATGGGCCAGCTCCTCTGTACTTTTTCATCCACTTTTCTCTTATATGACGTGAGTATATAAGAAGATTATGAGAGGGGACTTCTTCCGGAGATGTGAGCCCAGCTGAAGCTATCGGTCGGGCGGCAAACGCGGAAGTGGGACCGGCACCCCACCAGGAATACCTGATTCTCCTATAATTTTAAAGGGGAGAGGAAGAGGGATTGGCTGTTTTGGTTTTCCCTTCATGGTATCGTGTGTGGCTAGCGCCGCTCCGTGAAGTGGGCTCGGCGTTTCTTTTGCGCACGAAAAGAAGCTAGTCTATGAACGCGGTCGTACAGTTTGCTTCTCGACAACAGTTGGACCAGGGTCTTCCCTCTCTTTTCTCTTCGCGTTCCTATCCTGAGCAACGCAGGAGCTCCCACAAATACGAAGACAGAGACAGATACCCAGCTGTGGGTGTAATGAGGTTCGGCAGCTCCGGGCCAGGTGTATAGCGTTTTACTCTCTGACTTTACACCAGTTTATAAGGGGAGCGGGTCCCCACTTATCGGCAGGTCGGGCAGGACGTGACTTCTCAATCAGCAGAAGAACGGAACAACCCTGCTGATCGATTAGCATTACTTGTTGTCCTGTACTATCTTAACACGGTCCAAACAGCTTCCTCTCACGACAGCTGTGCTTTATCG
>PIJE02001260.1:86619-152043 GCA_002895965.2 Coryphaenoides rupestris | reverse complement strand
CACACACACACACACACACACACACACACACACACACACACACACACACACACACACACACACACACTCACACACTCACTGCACACTAGCAACTAATACACACACACACACACACACACACACACACACACACACGCACAGCCCTGGCTTGGGGGATTGAGGCGATAATTGCACATTGACCTGTTAGCTCTGGTGGTTCTCTCCTCCGTCAGTAGCATCCCATCATAGGAACACACTGGGATGTTTTTACTCAGCGATATGAATTAAGAGCGCAGAGAGTATATCTGAAAGCAGAATATCATGTCACCCCCGCGCTCCCCCCGACCCGCCGGCAGATATTGATCCAAGCAGAGGAAAATCCATAGAGGCTGATTTGTGAACCATTAGGGTTCCCGAACCGAACGCTCAAAACGCTCATTCACAGCCCGCACGGCTCTGCGGTGATGAGGCCTCATATGGGGACGACTGCGGTGGGGTTACAGGGGGGGCGATATATATATATATATATATATATAGGAGATGTGAAGAAAGCACTATTAATACAGCGATCAATGCAGCTCTATTTGGAAGATTGCCCAAACAAGCAATAAAACGATGATGCGTGCGTGACAAATCATTTGCTGTTAGGATGTCTGCAAACACATTTGATTTCATTGTCTTGTTTTGAACGAACTCGCCGTAGACGTGGCGATTATTACTGTAACCAATGTAATGTCTGTGCTGTGTACACTATGAATTATTTCAATTCATTTTTTATTATTAAAAGGAGTTTATTAACAATTCACAATTTCACTTTGTAAAGGGACATTAATCAAACACTGGCCACTAGAGGGCATTAAGGACTCTGCCCAAACTGAGTAATCCAACCCTCAACCCCCGACCCAACCTGCATCTCTCAAAAAGTAATATTGGGACCATGGAAGAATTTATAACGGCGAAAGAATTGACTGCTGTTTTCAAATATAAACTCGCTCGTTACGCAAGCAAAGGTAACATTTATATTATAGCTCACGTTGAGCCCTCCATTCAAATATTTTGGATGTACTTTGCCAGATTTCCAACTTTTTCAGTGAAATAACTTCATGGGTTTTCATTAGCTTTGTTATGTTTTGATTTGACCTTCCCTCCGTGGAATTTGAAAATATTGTGGTTATGAATAAGAAGGCTGTCCATACATTGGGCCTCTGTTGAGGAGTATTCCCGAGCTACATAACCCCGGCCTTGTTCCCTCGTACCGCTGGTCACTCAGGGTTCACTGTACAGTGAAGCCACACAGATCATTTCCATTCAATTACCGCCGTGATTTTGTTTTTAATAAAACAAAGCTGTGTTTTTATCCTGACACTAGGAAGCTGTCTAACCGACTCACGGTTAGCTAAAAATGAAGCATGGCAGCAACACATTTCCTAAATAAAATGAAATGATGATTAGTTATTTCTAAAATAAGACGCCATTACACCGGAGGTGTCAAAAGAGGCATGAAGAGACATTAATCATTCCCTGCGCCACCATTCGCTCTCCCAACACGTGCAACTATACACCGGCCCCCTTTTTAGCCCTTTTTAACACCTTGCGCATTAACAAACTGTTGCACCACCCCCAGGGAAACTCTAATATGTTTTTCATACGCATTTTGATTTCTACCTGCTGCTGCTCTCCCTGACTGTGGGCTGCGTCTGACTCACAGAAAGCCATTGAGATGTGTTGGATGTGGTCCATCTGTTGGCAGTAATTGGGGTGGTCTTTAGGAGAGGCCACTCCGCTGAACTCAGTCACGCAACAGTTGAGTTTTTTCTTTTTTTTTCGTCGGTTCGCCATGAAGAGCCCTCTCCGGTCCTGGAGTTCAGGACACGATGTCCGGCCACCGGGCTTTCTATATACAGCATGTTATGCGGTGGTGATTGCAAAACAAATGTGGTGATTCCTGTAAGGCTGTGAGGTTGCTTGTGTGAATCGAGCGTGTGTTACGTGGTGAACTGTTTTGATCTGTGAAAGGAACACAGAGGTCCCCATTGACACACAATAACCATACCGGGGGTGACAAGTGTTGACCGCAGTGGTCTGCTATTTCATTTAAAATAGATTTTGGTACGTATACAATGTAATATCTGCGAGATCAAATGACGACCACGTGCCACGGAATAGTATTTCAATAAAAGTCAAGTGTCGCCACGACTGGCTGTGGTTAATAAGCCGTCATTAGATTATGCCGACTATGACATTTTGACAAACGTAACCGGACAGGGGTTGTCACGGCCGTAAATAATAATAAATCACTCGTACGTTAAGTCACACGTTAAGTCGTACGTTAAGTCGTACATTTCTACATTTTGAGATCGGAAGGCAGCTCCTCAGTCACACAAAAATAAGTTATTTTCAGTACGTTTTCAGACAGCAGACACAGTGTGCCTTGTGGATGAGACACATAGCATCATCTCATTTCATGAAGTAAATCATAAATCCATAATGATATGCTGTAAAAAAATTGTTGTACATTATAAATACAGTAAATGTAGTCGTCGATGTCGTCACGTCGTTTGTCTTTGTTGCAACAACATGTTCCGCCCCGGTGACCCGTGGGGTTGCGAGAGCGATTTTTAACCAGCCAATCACGGCGTTGTAAATCTGTTTATCCCCGACTATTGTAAGCAGTCTTTATGGCTCTCCGGGTCAGGTGCCCCCCACCCCCGCCCCCCCCCCCTCTCCTCCTCCTAACTAACTAAAGAGAGTGTTTTCATAACTTACAATGACACATCTGCTGGGGCCACCCAGTTAACGTGGCCTACAGGGCCAGATTGCCCCCTCCAAGCCTCCTCCTCCTCTCTCCCCCCCTCCCCGTTGCCGGGCAGGCCGCGGTCGCTCGGTCCCGCGGTGAATGATTGGCTTGTGGCGAGGCTGGTCAAGGAGGGCGGTGCTTCGTCGGAGCTAAGGTCACATACGGATGATGAAGCTAATTAATCTTGCTTTGCACTCTGCTGCTCGTAAATGATTTGCTTCCGTAATTATGTCCCAGCAGCAGCACCACCACCCACCCCCCAACTCCCCAACCACCTCATCTCCTCCTGAGCTCACACACTCCCTCCCTCCCTCCCTCCCTCCCTCCCTTCCTTCCTTCCCTCCCTCCCTCCCTCCCTCCCTCCCTCCCTCCTCGACACTCTCACCCCACTCAACACCCTCACCCCGGCAGCAAACACCCATCAATTTGATGTGAGGGGAAGCACGGGTGGGGTGTGTGTGTGGGTGTGTGTGTGTGTGGGTGTGTGTGTGGATGTGTGTGTGGGTGTGGCGGGGCGGGGGGGGTGTTTGGGGGGGGGGCTGGGTGACGACGAGGAAGGGAAGGAAGAGAGAATGTTTGGAAACATATTGAGTTATGTTTGACAGCTGTTTATGACAGCATGAAATAGAGGCCCGCGCAATACGCCGGAGCCATGCCTTACGCTCGCCCGCTTGACCCTTGACCCCACGGAAACCTTCCCGCTGCAGTGGGAAGTGCAGCGTCTCACGCCGCATCCATTACAGCGGGAAGTCAGCGGGAAAAGTGGAACGGGGCGGGGGGGGGGGGGTCGGGGCGAGGTCATTAAGTGACTCATTAATTCTACATAATCACTCTTTTTGACAAGTTTCTGACACGTCCTCTCTGTGTGTGCGTGTGTGTGTGTGTGTGTGTGTGTGTGTGTGTGTGTGTGTGTGTGTGTGTGTGTGTGTGTGTGTGTGTGTGTGTGTGAGTGTGTGTGTCGTGTACTGGTCCCCACCACCGGCGCACCTGGACCCGATGGCGGTGGATCAAACATGGCGGTGGTAGTTGGGTGGGTGGGGGGCGAAGGTGGGTGGTGGTGGTGCTGGGTGGTGGTGGGTGGTGGGGGGTTGTACTTAGCGTCAGGGAACGGAGAACGGAGGAGACAGACAGAGACGGAGACAGAAGGGGAGTGGGTGTGTGTCTGTGTGTGTGTGTGTGTGTGTGTGTGTGTGGGGGGGGGGGGGGGGGTAGGGTGAAGAAGACCCCGGGGCTTGGGGGAGAGCTAGGTTTACCCTTATGAACGAGTCGGGAGGAGCCACCACCATTGATCCGGAGAGAGAGAGAGAGGAGAGAGAGAGAGAGGAGAGTCACCATTAGGAACTGCAGCTATGGAATGGTACAGGTATTGATTGATGGGGGCTGGGCCTGTTAATATTATTTATGGTGAGAAGGAGGGTGGAGGGGTTATGGCTCCTTGGCAAAGTAACCCCCCTCACCCCACCTCACCCCACCTCACCCCACCATAATAAGTGGTAATTGATGGCAGGGGAGGGGAGCCCCCCCCCACACCCACCCACCTGCCCTCCGCCCCCCCTCACGACTGCTGACCCCAGCCCTGTGAAAGTCAGATGGATTGCCTGTAACACAGTTATGATTGATATGATCAGATTACGTAACCCCTGCCGCAGAGGAGGACGGAGGGAGGGAGGGAGGGAAGGGGAGAAGGAGGCCACACGGGGTCCGCTCAAGTGGGCACATTGATTTTTGATTAGGATGCCACTCAACACTCGCGTGGAAGAGAAGGGAGAGAAGGGAGGGAAGGGAGAGAAGGGAGGGAAGGGAGAGAAGGGAGAGAAGGGAGTGCGGTCGGGGGGGGGGGGGGGGGGGGAGGAAAATACGTCCCGAGCATCGAGTTCCGCCTCAGGGCCCCACAATGATTTTCTGTGGCTTTTTTTTTTTCTTCATTTTTCCATTACATCTGCCCCCCCACCCCCCAACCAACCCCCTGAAGGTGCTGAATGTTCACCACAACACTCTGTTTACTCACCCTGGGCTCTTAGGAGCAGAGAACAAACTGTGATGTCATGTATGAACTGGGAGTGTTGGGGGGCGGGGGCGGGGGCGGGGGGGCGGGGGCGGGGGGCGGAGTAACCAGATATATTTAGTTTAAGGTTTTAAACAGCACCGAGTGACCCGGCAAAGCCCTTTGGTTTTTTTTTTTGGTTTGGTTGGTTCACATTGCAGGGCACTGGCGGGAAATACGCTGCTCACACTTCCAGCGCAGTCCAGCAAAGTGGCTCTTTGCAGCCTGCCTCTACCACAGGCGGTCCTTGTGTAGAGGAACAGCCCGATCATACGCTGAAGTCACTCACGGGTCAGCGGGGGGGGGGGGGGGGCAGAGGGGCCAATGTTAGCATCTACAGTTAAAGTAGCTGCTGTGAGGTTCAGGAGAGTTGATCTTGGACGGTGAAAACAAGACAGACCTGTGTTTCCAAAGATCCTATGTTTTTAATTTACGTCGTACGTTAAGTCACACGTTAAGTCGTACGTTAAGTCGTACATTTCTACATTTTGAGATCGGAAGGCAGCTCCTCAGTCACACAAAAATAAGTTATTTTCAGTACGTTTTCAGACAGCAGACACAGTGTGCCTTGTGGTCATATTTCAGGTCTTGTAATGGACATTGATTCTTCGTGGAAGACAAGGGCAATCCGCAGAACCTGTGGCCAGCTCCTTCTAGATATATACACGGTTCCCACAGAATTGACAGTGGCATGTCCAAGAAAGCACAAAACCAATGTACATTGGAGTCCACCTGTGGTCAATTCAGTTGATTGGACATGATTTGGAAAGGCACACACCTGTCTATATAAGGTCCCACAGTTGACAGTGCATGTCAGAGCACAAACCAAGCATGAAGTCAAAGGAATTGTCTGTAGACCTCCGAGACAGGATTGTCTCGAGGCACAGATCTGGAGAAGGGTACAGAAAAATTTCTGCTGCTTTGAAGGTCCCAATGAGCACAGTGGCCTCCATCATCCGTAAATGGAAGAAGTTTGGAACCACCAGGACTCTTCCTAGAGCTGGCCGGCCGTCTAAACTGAGCGATAGGGGGAGAAGGGCCTTAGTCAGGGAAGTGACCAAGAACCCGATGGTCACTCTGTCAGAGCTCCAGCGTTCCTCTGTGGAGAGAGGAGAACCTTCCAGAAGGACAACCATCTCTGCAGCAATCCACCAATCAGGCCTTTATGGTAGAGTGGCCAGACGGAAGCCACTCCTCAGTAAAAGGCACATGGCAGCCCGCCTGGAGTTTGCCAAAATGCACCTGAAGGACTCTCAGACCATGAGAAACAAAATTCTCTGGTCTGATGAGATAAAGATTGAACTCTTTGGCCTGAATGCCAAGCGTCATGTCTGTAGGAAACCAGGCACCGCTCATCACCAGGCCAATACCATCACACACACACACTGTCACGATCTCTATCGTGGCCCCGGGCTCCCGGGCGCCAATACCGCCCCTGGAGGGTTAGCGGGGCTCCCGGGCGCCAGTGCCGCCCCTGGACGATTAGCGGCACCTGCGCTACGTTCGCGGCTGTCCGCAATCTACAATTAATCACGGCATAAAAGCCCCGGCTCTCCACCCACGAGTGTCGGATCATTGTCTTTGTTTTGTCATCTGTTGTAATTCTACTTACAACATATCACTCGGATTTCTACCTGCCTGTTCCTCTCCTGCCTGTCTGCTCATCACCTGCCTGTCTGTTCATCTACCTGTCACCACGGTAATAAATAACATTTATTCCACCACAAAACCCCGAGTCCTGAGTCCGCGTTTGGGTCCTACTGCCAACTCCCATGACAGAATGATCCGACCAATAATGGACCCAGCAGACTCAGACTCGGGATCCGCCGTACTATGGGAGGCACGCGTCAACCAGGGCGAGTTGCAGCGAGCACTCGACGGACTCACCGGCCAGCTGGCCATGCTCGCGGCTCGGCTCCTGCCGGTCCCTACTGCATGGTCCCAGCCACCCCGAGTCCCGGTCCCGGCTGGACCACAGCAGCTTCTGCCGGTCCCTACTGCATGGTCCCAGCCACCCCGAGTCCCGGTCCCCCCCGAGTCCCGGTCCCGGCTGGACCACAGCAGCTCCTTCCTTGCATGGTCTCCTCCTAACTAACTAAAGAGAGTGTTTTCATAACTTACAATGACACATCTGCTGGGGCCACCCAGTTAACGTGGCCTACAGGGCCAGATTGCCCCCTCCAAGCCTCCTCCTCCTCCTCTCCCCCCTCCCGTTGCCGGGCAGGCCGCGGTCGCTCGGTCCCGCGGTGAATGATTGGCTTGTGGCGAGGCTGGTCAAGGAGGGCGGTGCTTCGTCGGAGCTAAGGTCACATACGGATGATGAAGCTAATTAATCTTGCTTTGCACTCTGCTGCTCGTAAATGATTTGCTTCCGTAATTATGTCCCAGCAGCAGCACCACCACCCACCCCCCAACTCCCCAACCACCTCATCTCCTCCTGAGCTCACACACTCCCTCCCTCCCTCCCTCCCTCCCTCCCTCCTCCCTTCCTCTCCTCCTCCCTCCCCTCCTCTTCCTCCCTCCCTCCCTCCCTCCCTCGCTCCCTCCCCCTCCCCCCCCTCCCTCCTCCCCTCCCCCCCCGAGAAACACCTTCTCAATTTCATGTGAAGGGGAAACAGTTGATTTCGGGTAGTGGGGTGTGTGTGTTGCTGGGTGTGGTTCCGGCCTGGACCACAGCACTCCTGGCCGGTCCCTACTGCTATTCCGAGTTCTGAGTCTGTCTTGGATTGCCTACTGCCAACTCCCATGACAGAATGATCCGACCAATAATGGACCCAGCAGACTCAGACTCGGGATCCGCCGTACTATGGGAGGCACGCGTCAACCAGGGCGAGTTGCAGCGAGCACTCGACGGACTCACCGGCCAGCTGGCCATACTCGCGGCTCGGCTCCTGCCGGTCCCTACTGCATGGTCCCAGCCACCCCGAGTCCCGGTCCCGGCTGGACCACAGCAGCTCCTGCCGGTCCCTACTGCATGGTCCCAGCCACCCCGAGTCCCGGTCCCGGCTGGACCACAGCAGCTCCTGCCGGTCCTACTGCATGGTCCCAGCCACCCCGAGTCCCGGTCCCGGCTGGACCACAGCAGCTCCTGCCGGTCCCTACTGCATGGTCCCAGCCACCCCGAGTCCCGGTCCCGGCTGGACCACAGCAGCTCCTGCCGGTCCCTACTGCATGGTCCCAGCCACCCCGAGTCCCGGTCCCGGCTGGACCACAGCAGCTCCTGCCGGTCCCTGCTGCATGGTCCCAGCCACCCCGAGTCCCGGTCCCGGCTGGACCACCAGCTCCTGCTCCCAGGTCCCACCCACCTGGGTCCCGGCTGCCGGCGGGGGGGGGGGGGGGGTCGGGGAGGTCTGGTTGTCTCTTCTCATCTCTCTCTCTCTCTCTCTCTCGCTCCCTCTCTCTCTCTCTCTCTCTCTCTCTCTCTCTCGCTCCCTCTGCTTCTCTGAGTTTCCCGCTGTGTGTGTGTGTGTGGTGTGTGTGTGTGTGTGGTGTGTGTGTGTGTGGGTGTGTGTGTGGTGTGTGTGTGTGTGTGTGGTGTGTGTGTGTGTGTGCATGCGTGTCTGGCCACTGTCCTGCAGGCGCCCGCACATCCAGGCGCACCTGGACCCGATGGCGGTGGATCAAACATGGCGGTGGTAAGGGTGGTGTTGGCGGGAAGTGGAGGGTGGTGTTGGGTGGGGGGGAGTGGAGGGTGGTGTTGGGTGGGTGGGGGGTTGTACTTAGCGTCAGGGAACGGAGAACGGAGGAGACAGACAGAGACGGAGACAGAAGGGGAGTGGGTGTGCTTTGCCGGGTCACTCGGTGCTTTTTAAAACCTTAAACTAAATATATCTGGTTACTAATGCCAAAGTGGGCAATTGGGGGAACGTTTTCCATTGTCTTGTCGTATCCGATGAGCGGAACGTGTGAAGAGGCAGGAACGCTATGCGGGAGCGTCGGTCGGCTCTATAATAAACACGTCAATGAAAGATACCAAAAAAAAAAGGGATAAACACATCCATAATTGATACGGTTGGTCGCCATAGCGTGCACAGCCAAATGCATCAACAGAAGAACAAAGAAAACGCTGTCACCCAACTGTGGGACAATAGCAGGAGGACTCACACACACACACACACACACACACACACACACACATACATACACACACACACACACACACACACAATGGGGAAAAGTGGGGTGCAGCTATAACATCACCAAAAAAAATCCATTGCTCGAGGAGCCAGAACAAGAAGTCAGCCCAGCTTCCTGGCTCTCCGTGTGGAGCAGAGTCCCATCCTAATGCCTCCTCTGTGGAATACAAGCTCCAATCGACAACACATTGACCCCTCCGGTGGAGACAGACAGGCCTCAGAGCCATCGGGGGCAGACAGGCAGGCATCTCCCATCGCGGAGCGTTTGTTATCGAATCCTTCAGGCAGACAAATTACCACCAAAAAAAAAACCGAAAAACGTTATATTTTTCATGCTAAATTAGTTTTACTCTTAATTCAAAATGGTAGTAATTAAACATGCATACACGCCTTTGCCTAAGATGTTTCATTCTAATCACTCTCGGAAGGGGAAACTCTAAACCACTCCCTTGATGAGTACGTACTGTTTGACATAAATACTGTATTTACCTCTGTAATCGTCACAGCTGGCTGGGAGCTGTCAAGTTAAGATGTATGGGTGGGTATCTAAAACGGACATAATTTCATGGTAAAGATGGGAACTGTTATTGTTGTTTGATTATCAAACATGTCGGGGGAACTGCAAAATGCTTTACTCCGGATTAGGTCTCCGTTTTAAACCGAATATTTATATACGCTCCAAAGTGCTGTTTTGAAACCGGTCTCTCGTTTTAAACAATGTAAACAAAGGCTATCAATCATAAACAATGACAGCTATAATTACTACCAGAGACGTGGGGCTGAACTCCAAGCCTTAATCCTGTGGACCCGTTCAACAACGTCCTACTGGTGTAACTGCTCTAAGCAGCACTCTGTACCTGTTTAAAGTCCACAACTGTGCACCATTCCAATCTCTTTTAGTCTTTCTTTAATGCAGGATGTGTTCTGATGATGTATTATGTTTTAATGTCGCTGTTTGTAAAGGTGGAACTTTTAAAAAGTTTGGGATCTTTGTACGAGAGGAACGTCAAGCCGTTATTGCATCCACTCTCAGCGACTCTCATTTCCTGCCATTGTGTCATTGATTGATGATGAAATATATATACATATACTGTGTGTATATATATATATTTAAAGGTACTATATGTAAGAATCAGTGCATTCTGAGCTCCGTGGCTTGAGACAATAACAATCAGACTATATAACTAATATTAGTTATAATCATAATTAAACCTTGTCCACATTTAAACCCGACTCAAATATAAGAGAAATCAGCCCAAAAGCTGTTCTACGCAACAGAGAGAGTCGGGGGAAGCTCTCGTGTTTTAACTTCAACCACAACCTGCTCACAAACTGGCAATTTAAAGCGATTTGTGCTGTAAAATCCTACATGTAGTCCCTGAACGGATTCATTATTCTTACATACAGGACCTTTAAGAAAATGTTACATCATATACTGTATGTTGGGGGAAGTTAGAACCCCGTTTTAATAAACTACAAAGACACAGCATGAGTATATTAACACAAGTAGTCAATACCTGGTGGTTGGTCTTTTTATCCGCATACTTTCATATGCACATTTCCACTGGTCAATGCCACTGGAATTGGCATTACATGCTGGATTATAGGTCGATCTTAAGATAGTTTCACAAGGTTAAGACAATGTTGAATGTTGAACGCCATCATACTGTCTGTAGCTATGTGAGCCTAACCAATACATTGAGGACTTTTGTCGTGTGCAGACTTCAGGGGAATAACAAACACAAACAGGTCGTGCCAGCTTCCATTAGGCCGTGGAGGAGGAGAGAACGCTGGCCTCCCCGTGCACGACGATCCATGAGGTAAGGAGTTCCGTCCTCCGCTCCTATTGAACGGATGGAGGATGGAGTCATAGATTTCCGTGGAGCCGTGGGACTCGGGTATTGACCTGTGGCTGACATCTTCTTTTTAGTTTCATAACATAATCAGCACTTGGCACATGATTATAATAACTCAATGCAATTTAAAGCATTCTCTGCACAAACACATTGATTTTTTCTTTTACAGCTCCCAGAACCAATTACATTAATATTGGCACATAATTAGTTTACACATTACTAAATTACTGACAGATTAAAAGTGAAATAGCAGAGTTCATACGCAGCTCGCATAACTGCCAGAGAGGAAATTAATATGGATTCAAAAGGTCCTCCGAGACATTGGTAGTAAAAGAGAAAGGGGCGAGAAAAAACACGCGATCTATAAGGTTTGCTTGCAGTGGGGATATCTCGGTGCAGGCCTAACGGGTGTGAATTCAGCAGAGGTATTTAGGCCTTGGTAATTAATATGGTCTCTAATTAGATTTGCATATATGGCTATCGATGGCTCCTAGCGCCCTTTCTAGGGAGCGCGGTTACTGTACTCTCTCTGGGTACAGTAAACATAGTGGGGGTAAGACAGGACTCTGGAGACTACCTTAGTGGGGGTAAGACAGGACTCAGGCGACTACCTTAGTGGGGGTAAGACAGGACTCAGGCGACTACCTTAGTGGGGGTAAGACAGGAGACTACCTTAGTGGGGGTAAGACAGGACTCTGGAGACTACCTTAGTGGGGGTAAGACAGGACTCAGGCGACTACCTTAGTGGGGGTAAGACAGGACTCAGGCGACTACCTTAGTGGGGGTAAGACAGGACTCAGGCGACTACCTTAGTGGGGGTAAGACAGGACTCTGGCGACTACCTTTAGTGGGGGTAAGACAGGACTCTGGAGACTACTTAGTGGCGGTAAGACAGGACTCAGGCGACTACCTTAGTGGCGGTAAGACAGGACTCAGGCGACTACCTTAGTGCGGTTAGAACAGGACCACTCACCGCGACACCACCTTAGTGGGGGTAGACAAGCAGATTACCTTAGTCGAGGGTAAACAAGGAATCTGGAGACTACCTTAGTGGGGGTAAGACAAGAGACTACCTTAGTCTTCAACTGCAATGTTGAAGGCAGAATAATTTTCTTTTTTTATTTCTTTATTTCTTTCTTATTTGTTTTAATTTTCTTTCTATCTTTAATCTCTTCTTGCATTCTTTTATTCGCCCAACATCCATTTGACCCTTCCCGCCCATTCAGCCACTGAATAGATGAACTGTAGGTGTAGGTCATGTAGAAAACGCCGCACATTTTGTCAGAACAAGCTAAGACCCACACGGTGCCGACGTCAGAAACTGCGCAGGAATCAGTTATGTCCGGCAGAAGATCCCACGTCCATACCTTGAGTAAGCAGATGATCTACTCGATGCCAGGTTAACTTTCCAACTGAAATATATGGCTCTGACCTTTTGATGTCCATATTGATCCAATGTCCAGAGTGGCCATTTCCCAAGAAACAAACATATTTAATTGGTATTGGGTTCCAATGCGGCTTTCTTGGTGTCTTCTGGACGCTCTCCAGCAATATAAATCAATTCACACTTATAAACACAATATGGGTGCATTAGTGCTGACTGGTCATTTGAACTAGCCTGGAAGGGAGGCAGAGACTTCAATAGGCCTTGATTAGACACAACCAATCCATGTTGCTCAATCCTTAAGCCCTAATGGAACGCAGAAGGTAGAGTTTCCAATCAAAGATAGTGTTTGGGATATAGAATTTCAGCGTCGCTCTGAAGGTGTCTTATTCTCGTGCAGGGTTTCTCGCGTGAAACAAAAGAAAAGGAGTTTACAATTATTACGGCTAAACACTAAGAACAGTCGAACAAAATGGGATGTCTAGTGTGCAATCTGTCAATACCTCCGTGGTAGCAGACCCTTGGGTATACGATGTTAAATGTGTTAAACATATACAAAAATAACATATATAATAGCACATATAACATATATAAATGTATAAATGTATAAATAACAAATATGAACATATATAAACATATGTTTAGCAAGGTTGGGACATGTTGACATGTGCCAAACAAACTTGCATTTAATTAACCCACTTATCTTACCCATTAAACATTTTAACTTTGAGGTAAACCCCCCTTAGATTTCCCGGCCAGGTTTAGGGCCATAAAGACACTGATTACTGTGTGTAAGTATGTTCAGCATTCTATAATTGTATCTAGGAGGCATACAAATATACAGTATATGTTGAAGTAACACATGATTGAGGCCCACGTGTACGCCGCCACTTTTAGTTATACCTGCGCGCATTACATCAGTTCATTATAGCTCAAGCGTCGGGTATAATTGATGCATCATGTGGGACGAAATCGTCTTTTTTGAATTATCACTGAAGGGAAATTAAAACGGATTGCTCGGATTTCCGCCCCCCAAATGGTGGAACCTCACATTTACATAATTCCCCCATTTTCCTTTCAAGGATATTGATTTCCTTCATTTTGCCCAACCTCTCGTTGGCCCTCAGGTCTTGTTAGCGGTCTTCATATCAGTCTTTGAAGTTATCGGCGTAGACCTGCACACCACCATGTTAATTCTCCTGGAGGTTGTTCTCCTCCAGCGTTGGGTTGACTGGGGAGGTGGTGGAGGGCGTGCGGAATGATCTCAGTGTGGTTCTCTCGACGCAGACGGGCTCAGTAAGTACACACCAGTACACACCAAATGACTCCGCTTTAACCACCATACCATAACCAGCCAAGATGGCTCCATTGCGCATGTTGGTTTTTATTTTTTTGCTTGAAAACATCTCCAGAAGATGTTGAACCTTTCTTTGGACACAGCGCAGATATCCAAGCAATAGCATCGCTCGTCAACCAATGAAAGTGACCTGTCTGCCACCTGTCTGTTCCTTGGGACATTCTGATGATTTGGTAGTGAACGCTGTTACAGGCTTTTCCAGTTGTTATTTATGTTTTACATATCAAACGTGAACACGGGAGAGAACTGAGCTTTGTGTGGGCAATAGCAATGTAGAGGATCAACGTGTTAAGAGAAGACATTTATAGAATGGCTGCCATTTTATAATAGTTGGAGCACCACACGACCAAAGGCCAAACATGTTACGATATTTTCTCATCCTATTCGTCATTGTATAATTTGGATGACTAGTACACTTGTGTGGCCTAGACTTTTAAAGACACAGAACAGACATCCACAAAAATGTTTAAAAATAGGCTGCAATAACAGGAATATTACACACAAGTAACACAGAAATAGGCCAAAATAAGTCTGAATAAAGACCCCGGAGTGAAAATGCTCCGTTGGTAGCGTCGCCATATGTTCACGGTGACAGTGTTTGATGGGTTTGTCGGGGAGCATTACATGGGGAGAGGGTACATATATATATATATATATATATATATAATACGGATGATACCTGACCATAGTGTTTAGCTCAGCTGCTGGATCTGCCCGGTGTCCCCGCCGGTGAGCAAGAGGGTGACGGGAATGGGTCATCACATATTTCATATTCCCAAGTAAAACACGCTTTCCCTCCCTCTTAAGGGGGGATACCCCCCCCCCCCAAAAAATCACAGTGATATATGTGCAATCAGCCAGGCTGATTAGTCATTATTAGCTGTCCGCTGGATTCACAGAAGGAATGAGGCCAGGTCCGAAGAGGTTGTTTATATGTGCCTTGTAGGGCCCACTACTCGTTGCCAGCTGGGGTTGTGAAGCGTTTAACTCTCCGGTCAGAATTATCACTGCGACATGGAGAGAGAAAAAAAAAAAAGTCAGTCCTACTTAAACTCTGACATCTGATGGTGGGGGGGATGGGGGGGGGGGGGGGGGGGGGGGGGGGGGATGCTCATTGGGGTTGAGGGGCAAGCGCCTTTCCTGACTCGCTTGCTTTCCACACGATGTCGTGTTCTACCGGACGTTTAGCGGATGAGAAAAAAAAACGTACCTGATTTTACCTTTTAGCATTCATGGTGGTCCCAGTAAGACCTAAAGCTCAGACTGGAACCTTATCTGGAACCCCCCCCATTCTTTCCACTCTCTCCCTCGTCCACTCTGGTCTCTCAGCTACCTCGGCACTCTCTCGGCCAGCAGATGGCGCTACAGTATCTTAACAAAGGCCCCCAACACACAGACAACGTGTTGTGTGTGTGTGTGTGTGTGTGTGTGTCTCCCACAGCAAAGATACGGGAGAGAAAGGGAGGGAGGGAGGGAGGGGGGGAAAAGAAAAAGAAAAGTCCGGCTTAATTCCCGAGTTGAGGCAAATGTTTGTTGTAATAAGTGGAGATTTCCTGGTTTTCTTATTGCAGCAGGAAAAGGAAGAGAGAGAAAGAAAGAAAGAAAGAAAGAAAGAAAAAAAAAGCACACACACACCACACACACACACACACACTGTTGGTGGAGCTTTTGGGGTGATTCTTGGAGAGAACAATGTGTTTAGTGTTTGTGTTTAGTGTTCTTGCCACTGCAAGAGAGACAGAAGCGGACGCGGGCGGGGTGGGTCGGGATGTGCGGGTCGGGCTGGAGGTGAGACGCGGGTTCGGCTGGAGGTGAGACGCGGGTGAGTAAGAGCGGCCGCTGCTGCTGCTGCTGCTGCTCGTTCTCTGAGAGCGACGAGGCCAGCGTGGCTTTCATGCTTTATGACGCTGACTGGAATATTAATTGTTTCTGCTTAAAAACGTATTCTGTTTAGTTGTATTCAGCCTGTTATGTTACATTGTGTTGTTGTCTATTGCGTCATAATTAATTCATAATAATGTTACTAATGTTGTAATAATAATGTTGCTAATGATGTCAACAACAGTAATAAAAATATTCATATTAATAACATAATACTATTAGTATCGTCATTAATAATAGTATTAGTAATAATAATAATAATAAAGTAATAAAACACAATAATCAATAATATAATTATAATAATGGCGACACGTATTATCAACCAAAGAACACAATCATCGGACCATACGTAGTAAAAATTTAAAATTCATGATTAATCAATATAATAATAATTCATTCTTATTATTTGTTATTTTAATATTTAGTATTTATTATGTGTATAAGTCTAGGCTTAATCTCTTTTGGTCATTCGAGAAAGTGTTTTTGTTTACGATCACTAAACTTTAAAGCAATTTGATGTCTTGCGCTTCGAATCCACCTGTGCGGGATACATGCCACACACACACACCATCACGGCACACACACGCACTACAACCCCCCCCCCCCCACACTCACAACACACATCCCATACTCCCCCCCCCCCCCCCCACACACCACACACACCCATACCCCCCCCCCCCCCCCCACATCACATCACCACACACACACACACACAGCACCACCACACACACCACACACACACACCACACACACACATCCACGTGTGTCAGTGCGAGCTAGGTAGAGTGAGAGAGTGAGATGGGGGGGTCGGGTGGGGGTGAGGGGTGACTGGCTGGTGGTGGTGGTGGTGGTGGGGTGGTGGTGGTGGTGGTGGGGGTGGTGATGGTGATGGTGCTGGTGCTGGTGGGGGTCTGTGTGTTCTGTAGCCTGTAAGCCATTGAAAGCAGGAATGTGAGAGAGCATTATTGCTCACACTTCATGTGAATGGAGAGCGGGGCTGAGGCAATGACAGCATACAGTGGGTGGTAGGGCCTCAGCGCGGCCGCGGAGGAAATGGAATGAGAAAGTGCAGTCAGGCAGACCACTCATTCACCATGACAAATGAGAGGAGCCTGGGCCCGGCGATACCTGATACCCCATGGTGGGCTCCACACACACCTGCTGCTGCTGCTGGGGCTGCTGCTGCGGCTGCTGCTGCTGGGGCTGCTGCTGCTGCTGCTGGGGCTGCTAGTGTCCCAGCGTAGAGCTACAACATGCAGCCACGCAGAACAGCTCACCGACTATAGGTGTTAGGGAACATGTTGGGGATGGGATGTTAAAGCAAATGTTTACACAGTTTACTCTCAATGGGGTTTTTTTATTCCCCCGCCATGTTTTGTGCAGACAAACAGGGAACGATAAAGTTTGAGATGATTGCAGATAGAGATGTAGACACTTCTAGTGTCTTTCTGTTAGTGAGCCCATAAGGCGACAGTTTCATTGTCAACCGTCTGGCCATGATGCAATCTGCCACATCACGATTGTCAGTTATGTGTTATTTACCAAACCAAATATGACAGGCATACGTGGTTTAGTAACTATCCAACATACATTCATTGTTTTGTATTAATTAATGAGCTAATTATATACAACAATAACATTGAAGGAAATCCATAAAAAAACTAATCCTAATTCCAGCCACAGCTGAACTATTAATATAATGTCATTGATTTTTATTTACTTCCCTTTACCTCCGTTATTTGGCATTAGTTATCATTTGATCATGCCTTTTTACAATGTTTTTGTCTCTCTCTATCACTAATGTTTTAAAATGTCCATCATTTCAATGCGCCAAAAGAGAAATTATTTGATAAATTCCCTTTTGACACGTGGTAATAAAGGACAGAGGAGAGGAGACACAACACAAAGAGTGAATGCCTCTGTATCAACAACAGGTCACAAGTTGTGTGTCATGAGGATCCCATCAAAACCATGAGGCCTTGCCCATGAGCAAGGTGGGAACCATTTAACGTAGAGGGGGGGGGGGGGCGAGAGTGAAATAATCCAATTGTGTAATGGGACAGAACAAGAGGTACGGATGGCGTGAGAGAGAAAGAGAGAGAGAGATAGATGGACAGAAAGGGGAATGGAAAGAGAGAGAGAGAGAGTTCACATAGTCCACATAGTTGCGTAGTGTGTGTGTGTGTGTGTGTGTGTGTTCCTCTCTCTCTCTCTCTTCTCCTGTCTCTACTGCTACCCTAGATGCTCCGCCGGCCTTCTTCCAGAGCAGGCGAGTTTCCTCTATCTGTCCTGGTTGTGTGTGTGTGTGTGTGTTGTGTGTGTCTCTCTCTGTGGTCGCTCTCTGCTCTCTCTGTCTCGTGCTCTCTCTTCTGTCTTCTCTCTCTCCTGTTCTCTTCCTCTCTCTGTTGCTTGTCTCCTTCTCGTATCTCTGTCCTCTCTCTGTCTCTGTGTGTGTCTCTCTCTGTCTCTGTCTCTTGTCGCTTTGTCTCTGTCTCTTTATTCTCTCTTCCCCCCCCTGCTTCTCTTTCTATCTCTTCTGCTCTTCTTCTTTACCACACAGCCACACACGCACGCACGCACGCGACGCACGCACGCCACGCGACGGCACGCACACACACTACACGACACATCAGCGGTGCAGTGTTGAGGGCAGCGAGGCAGCGAGGGCAAGGGAGGCATCTGTGCCGATGAAAATACCCCAATCTCCTCTGCTGCCGTGGCCGTGGCTGTGTTTAGATTGGGCTGGTGGGATGAGCGCGGTCAGTGTGGCGTCCGCTCTCACGCGCACGCATCGGAAGAAGACGAAGGAGCAGAACAACAACAACAACAACAACAATCTGCTTCTTCCTCTGATAAATGATATGATGTCACTCAGCAGATTCCATGTGACCGACTCGACCTGCTCGCCCGGAGCAGGAAAACTCACAGGAAGTCCACAGGAAAGCAAAAAAAAAAAAGTTATTGGCTTTTGTGATATGATGCGACTAAAATTGTATCGGCCAGCGCATTTTTTTCCGAGTGTGACGTTATTCACTGATTAGGTTTTGAGTTTATCATCGTCCTGTCACACTTAGCAGTTATGCTGAATCAATGATTCACGAGAGAAAATAAAGCAGACTGCAGACTAAAGGACTCGGGGATGTAGAAGATGGAAAACAAAAAGGGGTCGAGTGCAGAGATTCGTGACACTTGCTCAGGTTTTTTGCTTCCGTTATGTTCGTGCCGCACGACGCTGCTGTTGTGTTGCTGTGGTTGCGGGGCTTTGTTGTTTGTGTGTGAGCAGGTTTACCTCGGCCGGCCGGTCGCTCTTGTCATGGCTGGTGGTTGTGAATGAGAGGAATTCATTAGAGCTCTCGTCCGATGACAATAACACCACTCACCTGTGTCTGCACCCCCCCCCCCCCCCCCACCCCCTCCCACTAAACCTGCTACCACTGGTTCTGTTGGTGAAAAAAAGAAAACAGTGATTCACAAATTCTAACACAAAGTCTTGTAGTCACTAGCGCAATGTTTTATTCATTCATTTGAACGATGCACTGCAAACTACAAATAAACGTAATAATCATTTACAAGAGAGGGTTCTAAAATGATAAAACATTTGATGTATTGTATGTTTCACTTATAAACTAAATTGCTGCTAAATCTGAGTGGAATGGGATATGTGTCACATTTTAGCTTCTACGTACAAACATTCACTTCTGCAGTTCTACGTCCAGTTCCTGTTCAAAACGTACCTATTTAAGTAGCAGAGTGTGTATTTTTATTCCTAAGAAAAGCATCCGGGTTAATCTCATATTAGTCGGGATCTTTCTCGCAAACCAACCTTAGATTTGTTTGCGTTAAACCTGCTCCACTCCTTTTAAAAGTTATTACTTGACTCATACATTTGTATTTAAATGTTAAAGTAATCACAGAAAACAGTGTGCTTATCAGAGCCGTCAAATCCTTGTCGTTTTCACATCGTAACGAATGAAACACGGTTTACTGTAAAGTCACCTCCATCTCGCTCTAACAGAGTTGTGTGGACATGATCTCCTAGATCTCAGCGTCTAATACCCACCAACAGCACAGACGGTTAAGCCTCCGACTCTAATATATTTATTCCGTGGAAGGGACCATCTGTTGCACTAATGCCCAACAGAACTAACAATATGTTTTGAATTAAGATTAATAAGCCTTATCTTATGTAAATCATAGAGTTAAATATGCGATGTAAGTCGATTAGGTAATCTGGAGTCTCCCTTCTATCAGTTTGGAAGGGGTGGGCGAGGGTTTGAAATTATAATCCAGATTCATAATCCAATAATTCTGACAAGCTGCTTCTGTGTTGTTGAACACTGCTGGGGAATTGTGTTGATTTAATGTCATCCTAATCTCTTCAAATTGCCAGTCGCTGTCTACTCTGTACTGTATGCTGTACAGGATAAGGACTTCAATTAAATAATGCTCAATGTTATTCAACCGAATGAACACGCTTTGGGTTTATTACTGCCCCCCGATCCCATTTAATTGGTGAAATGTGGGTCATTCTTAATCTTCTTAATATTTGGAGTAAAGTTGAGTTTCAAGTGAATGTGAAGTTTCACAAAGATTGAAATCAGGAACTGCAGCAGACATGATATTTACAATTATATTTATATATCTATGAATAATAACTATTCTGGATTAATTTACACTAACACAATAAAAGCCAAGAATAACAAAACAATTTGTAAAATAGGTATTAGCTCCAAACCTCTGGCATGGATATTTACAAACTTTAGGCTTACACTTGTATTAGTGGTCAGATCATATCTATCTAGTATTGCTTCTTGCAGTCAAAACCTCAGCACAAGTCTTGAAATCAAATCAAATGGAAAAAAAAGCTAAAATAATCTATATATAAATTATGTGTACTGCGATTAGTACATTAGGATGTGTATTGGCCTGCATGTATTGAATACATAAATACAATCATTTGAGTGTACAACATGTAATGTTGTCTAATGTTATATCAAAATGTATATAATTAACTAAATAAAACGTTCTTTATACTAGTATTGTATTTTTTTCTACCGAGTATTATACTAGTATTATAACCATACTATTGTATGGTTATAATTGTAATATAATATAAAATCTAATGAAATAAAATTATAAAAACTAAAACTAATATTATATGTAGTTGTGCCAAAACTGTATGAAGTCTTAACCAAATGTCCAAAACTAATTAGGAATATGTTTTAAACTGAATATGAATAACCAACGCTGATAGAATGCAACAGGTGGTGGTTCACAGGATGAAGTATTTACTGTCATTGCGAACATCGAAGCATTCAGTCGCCATGTTGCTTCACCCTGATTATTGTCCAGAGCTATTTTCATCCGGTTCTACTGTAAGTGGATTGCTCCTGAAATATCTGCTCGCCGTGTTCTGACATTGCACGTCTAATATTATTAGGTGCTATGAGTTGAGCCCTGTGTAAGTCTGTTAATGCATAAGTCCATAAGAGCGTCTTATGCTCCGAGCCAGGTCAGGGCGGAGGCGCGTCGGATTAATATTTGATCACGATCATGAGGGCCCTTAATCACGTTTGCTTATGCCCGCCGCTGAGTGCTCTCTCCAGCCATTATCATAATTGTTGCACTAAACATGGCCGTGTGTTGTGCACGCCTGTCGCTGGCCGTAAAGCCTGCGCCGTGACAAGGGAGGGGCGGGGGGGGGCACCAAACCCAATTAATGCAGGGAGGGTGGATGGCTGGGGCGGGTGGATGGCTCCTAGGAGGAGGAGGATGGGGAGGAGGAGGAGGAGGAGACTGATGGGAGGAGGAGGAGGAGGAGGAGGAAGGAGGAGGAGGTGAAAGGAGAGGAGGAGAGGAGGGGGTGGAGGAGGAGGAAAAGATCGCAGGGAAGGTGGGGGGTGTGGAGGAGGAGAAGGGGGAGGAGGAAGGAGGAGGAGAGCGGAGAGGAGCGGAGGATAGGAAGGTGTGGAGGAGGTTTGCAGCAGTGCTACAGCCCAGCCCCACTGCTCATTGATAGCAGGGGCCATGACCGGCATACTCGACGCGGGACACCTTGAGCCCACACACACACACACACACACACACACACACACACACACACACACACACACACACACACACACACAGACACACACACACACACACACGCCGTGTCGTAATCCCCCCTGCTCAGTCACGCCATGAGCCAGCTGATGACATGAGGAAACCAGCGTCGCTTGACCTCGCCAGACATGACTCCACTACTACAACAAGTGTTGCAGTAGTAGTCAGTTTGACCTTTTTTAGTTTTTGTTCCTTTCTAATCTGCAAGGTGGACTCTTTATTTGTATATAGGCACCAACCATGGCTGTATAACAGCATGGAACAGTGTTCATCAACTAACCCATAAAGATGCAGGACGAGCAATAAAACACTGAACACTAAAGCTGGAAAACGGCCGCGTTAAAATCCATAAAGATGTCCAATGAGAATTCCTATATTCCTGCATATCCTGAGATTAACCCAAATATGTATGTGGGTGTTACAAAAAATAATGCATTACATCCACTGACAAGACATCCTATATCTAACTGTGATTAACGGCTGTACACAAAAAATCTATCCCTGTTTACATTGGCATTAAATTATAATTCATTTAAATCCAGGCAGGATGTCCCAGGCCTAACTATCCTAATCAGAATCAGAATCAATGAGCTTTATTAGTTTTTGCAAACAAGGAATGTGCTATTGTGAATTTGAACATCTACCAACTCTCTACATTGATATTACAACATAATACATGTATAGACCCGATGTATCCTGTGTATCTAACTATCCCCTGGATCTAACTCATCATCTCCTTGCGCTCCACCCAGGCTACACCACCGGGCCGGTGGGCCGACGGGCCGACGGCTTTGTTGGGGGATCAGTGGGTCAGCAGTGACTTCAGCCGGGTGGTATGTGGCTGGCACGCACCCGGGGATGCCGTGGTGAGCCGTGGTGAGCCCCCCCGTCCACGTCCTCTTCCTCCTCCTCCTCCTCAACACCCACACACAGCCAGCATGGGGAGACCCCTTAGTCACCCCCCCCCCCCCCCCGCCTGGAACACCTTATACAGACCGAACATACAGAAATATATATACACATGTGCATAGTTATGAAGACTGTATGCTCATATGCACGCACATCTGTGTAAGTGCACACACACACACACACACACACACACACATACACACACCACACACACACATTGTATCTTCTTTCATCACATCCTGGTTTTTTCCTCACTACAACACACACACACACACACATTACAAACTGACATATAAACGTGCACACACACACACACACACACACACACACACACAGATACACACACACATATTGATAATAGCACACACACACACATACACATACACATACACTTACACACAAAAACACATCCACACACACACAGACAAATATATATAGATAATGGTACACACACACACACACACTCACACACCATTCAAAGATTCCAAGTATTCAAAGATTCAAGAAAACTTTAATTATCCCGAGGGAACTTATCGTGCAGCATACAAGTCAGAAGAACACAGGGGAGAAATATACACCACACAATATACAGTCTAAGGAGGGACTGCATTGAAAAAACAAAAACAACAAACATGTATCAACAAGCGTTTGGCAGTATTGTAGGCTGTCTGCATGGTAAATATTACCAATAACTACAGTATTGTAGGCTGTCTGCATGGTAAATATTACCAATAACTACAGTAATGTAGGCTGTCTGCATGGTAAATATTACCAATAACTACAGTGAGGTAGAGAAGGTCTACACTGTGGACTACGTTGTCAGCAGGTGTTGGTGGATACATTATAAGGTGACCAGTGGTAAAGTGATAAGTGATAAGTGAAAAGTGATAAGTGATAGAGTGATAAAGTGCAGGATTGCTGGAGTGATGTGGCTGTAATTGACCTTAGCATTGTGTACCATTAGCATGGTATCGTGTGTTGACCTCAGGTCGCTGTGTCTCCCTTGTTCCTCTCACGCCTGAGGTGGATGCATTGTACAGCCTGATGGCAACCGGGATAAAGGAGTTCTTGTGGCGTTCTGTTGTACATTTGGGTTGGATGAGTCTATTACTGAATGTGCTTTTATATGAGGTCAGCATTTGGTGGAGCGGGTGGAGGTTGTTGCCCATGATGCTATGCATCTTGCGCAACATTCTCCTCTCCGCCACCACCGCCAGGGAGTCCAGTTGGACCCCCAGGACCGAGCCCGCCTTCCTGACTATCCTACTGATCCTGTTGGCGTCAGCTGACCTCAACCTGCTGCCCCAGCATGCAACCCCATAGAATATCACACTGGCTACGACTGACTGGTAGAACATCTTTAGCATGGTGTTGCATACGTTGAAGGACCTGAGCCTCCTCAGGAAGTAGAGTCTACTCTGGCCCTTCTTGTACACAGCCTCAGTGTTCTTGGCCCAGTTTAGTCCATTGTCCAGGTGAACACCCAGGTATTTGTAGTCCTTTAACAATGTCCACGGGCACGCCCTTTATGGAAATGGGTGTGGGGGGGATAGTCTTTCTTTCCTGCTGAAGTCTATCACAATCTCCTTTGTCTTGGGTGATGTTGAGCTGCATACACATACACACACACACACACACACAGACAAACACATATAGATAATGGCAACAGACAACACACACACACACACACACACACACACACACACACACACACACACAGACAGACACATATAGATAATGGCACACACACACACACACACACACATCACACACTCTATGAATACTGTATGCACACTTTCTCACTGACAAACACACACACGCACCCCCCCACCCCCACACACACACACACACATACACACACACACACACACACACACACACACACACACACACAATTAAACAGACACACCCACCCACACACTTCTAAATGTGTCATGACAGCAGACTGCTGAGAGTTGCAGTCTTTACCATCAGATGATGAGAAGGGACTGTGAAACCCCGGCTCAGGGAAAACACACACACACACACACACACCCATACACACACACATCTTTTGTTGTTGATGTTCGAAAAAGTTTTCATACTGTTTTATCGTGCTGTTACTTTTATACATTTAGAGTGAATATAATCATATATTGTATGTCGCGCAATAAAGTTTTGAGGTGTTCTGTTCTGAATATTTATCAACTCAAATATGCTGTACCATTTGACAAAATAAAATCGCTGGCAATAAGCAATACACTGTGTCATTTTAATTTCACATTAATTAATAAAAACTATATATATATATATATATATATACCTTATGTAATAACTGTTACTTATAATAGGGATGTGTCATTGAATGTATATAACGCTAACGCTAAGCTATTATAATAATGTTTGGACAATTTTGTGTCATATTACACTATGGAAGTGATAACAGGGGAATAAAGTGTGAACAATGTTAACGTAACACATACACATTGGTGCGTGTCTCGTTTAAATGCTGACATTTTTTTTCGGTCTGATAAGCGAAGAACTTTCCGGATGTCCGCGATCAAGGGGCTAGAGGCCATTTGAAGTTGGCAGTTGAGATCCAAGTGCTGACAGTGAACACTTCTAGTAAAAAAGACCGGACATTCCTTTCCCTTTTTCCTTCGATATATATATATAATATATATATATTTATTTTGTCCCTCTCTTTCATAGTCTTTCACGGGGGAGACCAGAAAACCTCAATAAAACACAATGGCCTCGACATCCATTGTAGTTTTGTCATTTTGATTGCTCCTGAACGGTGCGCCGTGTAGCTCCTCATAAGCGTGTCTTTAAAACAAATGAGCCTGTAGGAATAGTTGTGTGTCTGTATGAAAGCCATCTATCCTGCTGCAGGCCTGACACCGCAGCAGCAGCGGCGGCAGCAGCAGCGGCACACGGAGACACTAGGTGAGACGTCCCAACCCCCCCATTAATCTGCCCTGACTGGCTGGAAATTGCATCTTTGTAATGAGTATTAGGTGTGAATCTACATGAATTAAAGCCGAATGAGGCCCTGATGGACGACGGCGTCCCCCAAATGACAGTGCTTTCCCGCATCATTATTATTTAAAAGTGACTGAATCATATCACCGTGATTTAGAACCTCCCTGCTTCCGACGTTGGAGGAAGACAAACAGTGTCGGGGAAACGGAGATTCCCCTTCCCCTCTGAAACCTGTATTAAAACACGTGGGTGTGGAGGGTTTCTTTAAATCCATGATTTATGCTAGAATATGGATTGGATGCATGATTGACAGTCGCTGTGAGCAAAATGATTGTACTGCAGGTGCAGCAACACGCCATCAAATATGTAGTTTTTATTTTATTAATGCATGCACACCAAAATACTTTAATGTAAAATGAAGCATTACAGTATACAGTATATGATACTGTCTTCCTTCTGGGCAGCACTTAACGGGTCGTACCATGATACTCTTTATGAATAATCAAATCTATTAATATGGACATAGCCCAATGCACTGCCGCTATACTGTAGTTCGGATGTGCACGTGTCTCTTTCAATATCCTGAACAATAATCAAATCCAACGTAAGACTTATTATGAGCAACATCTTAAGAAACACTGGAAGAATTGCAGGCCGCATACTTAGAGAGCCAAGAGAGGGAATATTTTTTAAGTAAAAAAAAAAGAAGATCATTTGGGGGTAAACAAAGGGAGGACGTTTGATGCCGCCGCCAAAAAGGCCCAGGTTGCTTTTACGGGCAGCGATGCACATTCTTTGCGGTCCGTAACTGTACAGTATTCTTCAGGTACCACAGTGATATATTGCTGCCTCTCCTTCACAAATGTACTCTTTGTAAGACGCTTTGGATAAAAGCGTCTGCCAAATGCCCTAAATGTAAATGTAAATGTATGTCCGGACTCGACCGACGACCGTCAACTAACGTGCCGCGCATCCTCTGCCCAGCGAGTGTCTGCTTGGTTCATAAAGCCTTTTTTTTTTTTGTATCCGTGGGGCAGCTGAACATTTTTTTAATTCCCGAGTCACGGCCGTGAAGTCTCGGAGAAGGCTTGGGGGGGGGGGGGCTCTGAGTGAACCGGTCGGACGTGCTGAGAACACTTGGAGCATCTGGTCGGAAACGCCTCCCCTGTAAAAAAAAAACCAGGAATCCCACAGCAGTGTAGTCGTACATCCTCAAGGTGTAACACAGCTATTAGAAAACGGGTGATTGTCAGGAGGGGCGAATTGATCCTGTAATTTTCCAGCCGGGGCGTTTGGCACATAGGGGGTGGAGGGATATCCAACTTTCGGAGACAAAGGGGGAAAAAGTTGCCACCTTGCCCTGTTGACATATTTACTGTACCTGGACACATTAATGTTCCTCTGTAATGTCTTTCTGGTAATTATTCTGCCAAGCACCCTGTTGGGGTAATTACAGTCAAAAGACCCTCATTAGCAGCTTCAAGATGTAAAACCAGGAAGCCTCTTTAATTCCAACTCCCTCACCTTTCGCTATGAAGCCCGGGAAATTCGTCCGGCTTCACCACCGTGTGCTAAACTCGTCCTCTTGTCTCGCAGCACATATCATTACGCTGTCTTTAAAACGTACAAAGATCCTTTAATTCTAGTTTGTCTATAGCTGGTTCATCATAACATGCTTCTATTGATTATTTTTTATCGTATGGTACATGTGCATGTCAACAGTACTTTCATTGCACAGCAGCAATCCGTGAATTACGACTGATTATTATTATATTTATTCATCGGAATTTCACATGATATTTATGGAATACATTTTGTTTTGGATTTGGAAAATGGAAAAAAAAAACCTATTTGGAACATTTGTGTGGTCGGTTGTACACTAATAATAATAAAGTATGTTTCAGTCACCTTCAGTTGACACGCAATATCCTTGTACCCTTGTCCATTACAGTATACTGTATTCACTCCTTGTGCACTTTTACTCTAGTTTGGTTTGTGGACTTTCCTTGATAAGCACACCTTATAAGGAAAGCACATTAAAGAATGCTATTTACACGTCTCGGCAGGGAGATTTGATTGGTGCGCGCTCATACTTGGCATTCTAAAACAGTGACAACATCAGAAAGGTCCGAGGTCCTGCGTCGTCTCGCAATTTGCTCTCCTTCAATTATTCAACGGCCAGGCCTTTTTTTTCTTTTTTTTTAATGTCAAGGCCTTTGCAACCAGTGTATTCTCCAGTCGTGACAGAGCTGGCCGGGCGGGAATAGATGCACTGTGTCTGCCATTTCATGACTGACATAGCAATAAGCAGATTGTTCAGATATTTATGCCGTCTGCAGCTCCGAGAGATAATTAAAGTATATAAATTAATCAAGTGCAATTAATTAGAGGCTTTATGTTCGCGGGCAGTACATCTTTGCATGTATAATTTATATTTATTGATTTGTTTAGTTTCATTAGGCCATAAGATAACAGTGGAAATGCATTAGAGGGGAAAATGCACAATTAGCATGCGGAAGGGGCCTGGTAGTAATTGATAGATCAGCGGGCTCTTTGCTCTGCAGATATAAAGCTGTGTAAACTGTCATAAGCAGTTACAATCGATGACTGATATTTCGAGCCATATCTCCCGCGTGATTAATGGTGTTTTTGAAAGCGCCACCCCCCCCCCCCCCCCAACCACCATCCCAGACTTAATGGGAGCCTGATAGGCATGCAGAATTTACTGTTTAATCAGGGGAAGGAATTTTATTGCAGCGGGGGGGGGGGGGGGGAAGACCTGCGCGGGTTTGCGGCGAGAAATGTATGATTGGCCCCTATAAGTGCTCTGCTGATGTTATTTGCTCCTGTCAGCAACCAATATAGCTTAGCATTAAGAGCTTTGTGCTTCCCAGTTGATTTTTTCATTGACTGCGCTGCCGCCGTCCATCATTGGCTGCTTCTCCCCCCCTCCCCTCCCCTCCCCTCCCGTCGGCGGCGGCGGCGGCGTGGCGGGGAGTAGCCGAGGGGGGGGGGACGCGCCGGGCTGGATGGTCGATAGCGGGCTCAACCTATGTTTTCACAGCATTCCTGCACTTCCTGCGGCACTAATGTGCGTGAACTGTTTGTTTTTTTTGTTCAAATGTATTTCCCTTTTTTGTTTTTGTTTTTTATCGAAGAAAGTTCATAATTTCTCGGCCGGGAAAGCACTATCCACCGGCGGGCGAACAAACCGCAATGGAAATGCGGTGGTTGATTAAGTTTAAGTGTGGCTTTTACCATATGTATTTATAAATCTTGCTGTAACATAATGCGGGCATTACGCAAAGAACAAGCTACCAGAGGAGGAAGGGGGCCATTTTTGCCCTTTTAAAGTTACGTTGAAATATGCACTACGACAAAAAGGTGTTTTATGGTTATGTTTGGTGTAAAAATAACAATTCCACTCAAGACCAGAGGCAGAAAATCACCGGACGTCTTTGCCGAGTTATTTGGTCGGAGCCTATTTCACCAACGTTGCTTAAAATCTTAAAAACACAATCTTATCTTCTATTGTGAAATATAGTTGTTGGTTTTTTTTTAAGATGAGATAGAAAGACATAGTAGAGTATGACGCAAAAGATACACAGGTCCTAAAACCGTATTCACAACCCGATCCCCATCTGAGGATCCGCAATGGAAAATGGAGTCATCTAAATTGGTAGTTGATGTTCGGTGCGGTGGACATATTTTGAAGGTGTTGTCACTACATGTTGCGTCAGTGGTAGTTTGCGTGGCCGCGGCAGCAGAACGACTCCAAATAGGATGTGGCTTTTATGCGCACCACATGTTCCTCGGGGCTTGGCTACTGCAGGAGGAAGAAGACCTCTCTCTCTCCCGCGCGGAGGTGTCACAGAGTGTCTCTCTAAATGGCCTCTCTCTCTAATCACGGCGCTATTTTTAACGGGGCGACCGACGCAGAAAGCCGCACAGGTATCTCCAAAAAGTAATCCCCGAGGTTGTTGTGTTTGATAGGCCGCCGCATGCTGGATCTTTCTAGAGGTTTCTTCTGGCTGCGCTGCCGCAGCTGCTTGCCAGACTTGCAAAACATTTTTTTTTTTTGCTTTTTTTTGCTTTGTCTTAGGCAACTTCCTCCCAATCGGTTTCTGTAAACGCTCACAGAGACACGACATCGCTGGGCCTTGGGAAGATAACATGTGGTCTATGGCGACGGCAACCGGGGGGAAACTCACGCTACACCTGCATGTCCTTCTTCGACGCCCTCGGCGCTTACCACAGATCTGGTGATAAACCGGCGGCAACATCCAAAGTCATTCCGTTGCTTGTGACTTATGTTCAAACTTTTATATCTTCTCAACCAGCGACGCTTGTGACATAATAAACAACAACAGTCTTTCTTGTCTTGTCTTTTTCTTCCCGACGTGTCCTCCTGTTGTCCTCTAAAACAAACAAGTGGTAAGAAAAGGCCGCGTTTGGAACAAGAGCAGAGCGGGGGAAAGTGTTGGTTAATAATGCAGACATTATGCGTTTGCCCCCCAAGTAACAGAAACCCTTTGACCTTCTTCGTCTAAATCTCCGTCGCCACCGCCGCCAGATCACCAGAGCAGATGAGAAAAGCCGTCGATGCTTGTGACTTGCCTCTCTTTCTCTCTCTTTCTCTCACTCCTTCTCTCTCTCTCTGTCTCTCTGATGCCCTGGTCTTGTTGTTATATCGAGCAAGATAGAGAGAGAGAGAGATGGAGGGGTATTGGGGGGGGGGGCGGCGGGTGTAGTTTTAGCAGCGTATTGACAACACCGAACCGCCGCGGGAACCTTAAAGCCACAGCGGGCTATCTGGTGTCGTCCCCAGAGGGCGGGAAAGCTTCCATTTTTCTTAAGTTGTGTATAAGTAAACCGTGGCGCTGTGGCTGGGAGGTCAAATCAATCTCTGCTATTTATTACTTGGAAATGCGATGCTCCTTTTTAAACGCTCCTGTCTCCGGTGATTTAGTCCTGTCTCTGCATTATGTCTGCAGCGTTTGTCAGAGAGTGTGTGTGTGCGCGTGTGTGTGTGCGTGGGTGTGCGCCTGGGTGTGTGTGTGTATGCGAGGTGGGGGGAAGTGCTGGAGGGTTTTTTTTTCTTTTTTTTTTTACGACCGTTTGTGCCATATTGTCTTTTTCTCTGACTCGTCTCTTGTAAACAAAGATGGGTTAATATGTCCTTTGAAGACAGTTTTATGTAAAGCTTTTAGCCCCGGTGTATGTATCATATTTACTGTAAGTACTCTTCAAACACAGGGACAGGCTAATGCAACATGAATTAGGAGGGACTTGTAGCCAGGCGCAGGTCAGCCCCTCGGAGACGGCACCGAAATATGACGTGTGCCTTATAAAGGCTCGCCGGACACGCATCGCGCATTCCTAGTAGCTGGTAGCCGAAGAAGCTACAGTATGTTAGCGCCGCTACAGGGAAATTAGCTCGTGACAAGTAGCTTTAGCACAAAAAAAACCGACCAAAACAAACAAACAAAAATAAGATGATTCCGATGCTGTTTGTCTGGAGTCTGAAGTGCACTTCTCGGTGGAACTGCGTGACAATGTGATATTGTGCTGCTGCTCACGGTGTCTTAATTGGAAACAGTCTCGCCCACCCGCCCCCCCGCCCCCCCCCCACCCCCAAAAAAAAAGAGATGCATAAGGTTCTTGATTTTGCAAGGCAATCTTAGCCCCTTCCTCCCCCTTCCTCCCCCTTCCCCCCCCCCGGCTCCTTCCACACCCACACCACTTTCCTGCCCCCCTCTCACCCTCCCTCCTCCTCCTCTTCCTCGTCCTTCCTCCCTCCTTTCCCTCTGAAGCGCAGCGTAAAAGCGCACCCCCCCCCCCCCCCCTCCCCCGGAGCATTTCCTTAATCCTCCGGAAGATCACTGCGCTCCCCGCTAAATATGGTACCTGTGGACAAACAATGGATTTTTCCCCGAAAATAAAATAAAAAAGTTGAGGATTTCATTACGAGCGAGTAACGGGCGACGGGGGAGACCGCGGACGAAGCCCGCATAGATACGCGGCGAGGCTTCCTTTTGATCAACCAGCATGGGGTTAATCCACGGTAAGAAGTAATGGAGGCTTGGCGAGGAGGGAGGGAGGGGAGGGAGGAGAGAAGGGAGGGAAGGAGGTGGTGGTGGTGGTAGGGGGAGAGAGGACGGAGGGAGGGAGGGAGGGAGAGGAGGGAGAGCTGTATTGAGCTGGATTGAATTTACAGCCCAGAGAGCTCTGTAAAAGGATGATTTTTAGAGCCTGGGCCGGGCGTATTGAAGGGAAGACAGTCTGACAAGTCATCGATGAGGCCTGACGCTGTACTAAACTAATGAAAGCCGCATTTGATCTCCTCCCGAAGAAGGTTCGATAGCACTCCTGCTATTGTTTAAGTCTCCGGCTTCACCCAAACCCTGTTTTCGGGATCCAGGGGAGAGAAATCGTTAAATTACACAGTGGAGTAAACTGTGTTTGTACGCATCGGGGCGAAGAGGAAATATCCAAACTGCTTAATAATGTATCCCTGATGAAGGCATATACTCCGGACACTTCCTGATTTAATGCCTGACTGCCGGCTTCCCGTTTGGCCGGTGTTTGTTCGGTCAACACTAACACGTCAACACGCCGCTCAAATTCGTTTTCCATCTCTATTGCTTACATGTATATTATATTATCACGTGTACCAAACCTCTGTGTCGTATATGATGCGGTTCAATCTTGATGGGGTGGCAATAGCCTTTTTTTTTTCCAAGTCACACATTGTCTCCGATTGGCTCGTGGAAATCTTCAAGGCGGAAGAGACCACCCAACGGGTAAAGCCATACCGACGCTGAAGCTGCTGTAAATCCTGCCCCCGAAACAAACACCTCAAGGTGCGTTAAAGTTGCCCGCAATTAAACCTGATAAAAAAGAATGGAAGCACACAAGCCTACAGGGGGCGGGGGGGGGGGGGGGGGCTACACAAGCAAGATGGACGCCTCGCTGTCGGTCCTCGCCGGGAATCGAGGGCTCATGCGTCACGGTGGGGGCCCCCGCCGTCGATGCTGAGGAGGGGCCCCCGCGAAGCAAAACAGTCCGTACTGGCGCGCTTGAACCGCAGCGCGCCAAGGTTACGTAAACTCCGGCGTGTTGTTGAAGTACGTGAGATAAACCCGGCGGCTTTAAAGATTTAATTAATGAGCGTGTCTACGGAAGGCCTGCCCAGGAATCTAGGACGACATCCAGTCCATCGGTGCCAGTGGGAGGTCTGGTTCCCCTGCTTCACGATGGTTAATACTGTCCTTTATGAGAATTTAAATTGTTTTATTTTTGCATGATTGGATTTGGTTCGTTGAAGTATGTCGCATTTATTAAGTATTTCATATTTTCTTTGGAACCATGATTTTTTCCATCTAGTGATGGTTTCAAAATCCCTTTACCTCCTCCTTGACATGGTTGCTCCATTTCTCAGACAGTTTGTGCATCAAGACTGGAGAGAAAAATAAAGGATTAAGAGACTGAGCTAAATTAATCTCTCTTAATAAACCGCAGGACTTGTGTTGGGGATGTCCTCACTATTACCTTCGCGATGAAGTACTATTCATTAGTACAAGCAAAGTTGTCTCCCCCTGCCAAAATTCTCAAGTGAGTATAGACTTCAAATATAAATCCATTATTTTTATGCGGTGCCGAGCCATAACTCGTATAAAATATACTTCAAATATAAATATGGATATAAATACAGAGGCAGTGCCAGAGCTTACACTTAAATAGTGGAGAGTAGAATAAAATAAAGAGAGGCAGGCATAGAGGTTAAGTGACAGAATAAAATTTGAGGGACAGCGAGCGAGTGAGAGACAGAGAGAGAGAGAGAGAGAGAGAGAGAGAGAGAGAGAGAGAGAGAGAGAGAGTCTGCCGGACCAAGCAAGCAAGGGGTTAGCCCTGCTAATCCTCACATATATATTCCCCTAATTAATCCTGATTACCACTTTTAAATCAGCATGCTGAGGCTGCCCCTGGAATAAAGTGTCACTTCCTAATGAATTAAACCCGCAATTAACAATCGGGGCTCTATGCCGAGCCCACCGCCCATACTGGCTCTCTGTGGGAGCGGCGGCGGCCCGGCGAGGGGCGTGTGGTTTCACTCTGCGCTAGTTAACCACTCAATGCTTGGGTCACACCTGCACCCTTTTTATGGGCTCTGGCAAATTAGTGGAGGTGTTTTGCGGGTGGGTGGGTGGTTGGGTGGGGGTGGTTGGGTGTGGGTGGGTGGGGTCAGCAGTCCAGCCCTGCACTTGAAAGAATGAGCAAATTAGAAAAGATGTTAAATGTGCATATTATTATTGTCGGGTTTGTTTGTTTTTTTTTTCCATGAATTTGTAACAAGCCCCGGTATTTACCCTGACTATTTGCATTGCGTGCATTCATTGTTTTATTGGATCACCGCCCCGAATGCGAGCCAGTTGTGCGGTTGTGCGGTTGTGTCACCCTTCCCCTCTCGTCTCCTCTGGTGTCAGACGTAATGCGATGAATTGCGTTTAGTGGGTATAAAAAGATAAACAGATAGAAGGATGACCTGGCCTTTTACTTCCAGGTCAGCAGCGGCTTGGGGGTTGGGGTTGGGGTTGGGGTTGGGGGGCTGGACAAGCAATAGTGAGAAGGGGGGGGGGGGCGGGCGTAGGAGGGAGACCTCAGCTGTAATGAACTGTGTCCCCTTGCGGTCAAGCCCTCTGTTGTCCTTACCTGAGTCGCTCCGTCCCCAGGAGATGGGATCCTGTGATGCAGTGATTGTTTCCACGATTAGGTTGGAAGGCTGGAAGAGGCCGGGCGCCGCTAGCCGAGTCCCTCCTATGGATTTGCCCCCGTCGGGCCGAGCTCCGGGGGCGAGAAAAAAAACAATAGGCAGCTGTCGCCCGGCGGCTGATGGACCTTTGATCAGCCAAATGAAGGCTGCTGGCATTTCTTATGGAGTGGAGATTGCTTATCGATCTATATCAAAATATTCATGCTAATCCCAGGGCATTGGAGACTATTTTCAAGCCCGGGTTAGCAATCAGAGCTGCCTGCCTGTCTGGAGCAATTCACCGAGCTGGGAAGTCTAATCAGAGCAGGGTCTTGCAGTCAAATGCACTTTGCTGTTTAAATTTGGACCCCTGACATTGATGGAGGAGTCCAGAGAAAGGTGTTGACAAACCAAATTGTTTGTTCCAGCACTATTTTGCTAGAGATCAAGTCCAGTGTAATGCGCAGTGAATTTGTTCATTACTGGGCGAGGCCGGGGAAGAGAGAGAGAGAGAGAGAGAGAGAGAGAGAGAGAGAGGGCCCAGTTTCACACCCACACTCCCATCGCTGGGTGACTGGATTGGGGGGGGGGGGTGTGTGGGGATGGGGGCTGGTGTGGATGAAGGTTGTGGATGGGTTCGTGGGGGAGGAGGGTTGAAAGGGGTTCGCAGCCATTTGATAGAGGTTGGGGTTGGAGTGTATTCATGTGTTCGTAGCGTTTGTAAGGGATTGTGTGTGTGTGTGTGTGTGTGTGTGTGTGTGTGTACGTCTGTGCATGTGTGTGTGTGGATGGCTTCATTTAGTCAAGTGTGTCTCGTCAGACGGTGATGCGTTTTCCAGGGACAGTGGTGTGGGGCATGGCGAAAGTCATGGCTGTCGACGGGAGGATCTTCGGCAAAAGTTGTCACGTCAGTCTGTCTGTCTGTCTGTCTGCCTTTCTGCCTGTCTGTGTGCCATGGCGTGCGCACACAGCCTTCTAGATCCTTCTAGACTGTTTGCGCGCGGTCGCGTGTGCGCGCACCACGTCACAGGGGCCGCTTAAATCGCCCCGCGATACGTTAATGCTGTCATGTAATTATAGAGCAAAGAAATCTGGGAGGAAGACGCACCGCCCCTCGCCAGGACGGAGGGATTATCTCGCCGCGGGGGGGCGAAGGGCTAACGTCCCGCCATATGGCCCAGATTGTGATGTACGGTGTCCCCCCGTGCGCCGGCGAGTGAGTTCCATCATACATCAAGTATTAGTGTCAGGTTGGGGATTAATGCGTAATGTTCTCTCACCTCAGACGTGCCAACGGAGCAGATACTTAACCCGCCTGCGACACCCCGCTCCACCACGCACGGACGTAATCGACGCCTTTACCCTCAAAAAACCCTCAACGATTCTCAACTGTCCGACGGTGTATTACAGTAGGAAATATAGACAGCGTGTATGTAGGCCTGTATATGATGTCATTGGGAGATCTTGTTCCCGAGGAAGAGAAGTGAGGGCGGCTGCGCCAATAGGAAACGAAGAAGACGAAGACGCCGGTGACATCGCTTGTATCCGCGCTCCAAAAAAAAAACAGTTTAGACGCCATTACCTACGTTGCAGAGACCCCGGGGCGTTTTACGTGAACTCTAGTCCGGGTTTTCTTATTTCCCTCTCTGCTCGCTCGTGCCATTAGTTTGGGCGTTTACCGCCCGTCGGTTTTTTACGCGCCGATATCTGTTGTTTTGTTTGCATAAATAAAGGCCAGATTAGCGGGATTGTTGCTATTGTTGGCCAACGGCGCCATACGTTCCGACGCGGCGGGTGATTTACTCTCCACTTAAGGTCTCGATATTACAACGCCGGCTCTTGTCTTCCCGCAGGTACATAATCAAGATGTATTTTTTCAACTGTGCCGTTCAACTGTGATATCTGTGTTTATACGGCGCGATATTATTCACCCAATATTTACCAGAGTGTCTGCGAGCGTGGAAGCTATAATTTCACGTTGGGCATAACACATTTTGCATCACCGTATATTATTTCATTATTGCCGCCGCTAAAAGCGTCTTATTTGTTCCGCCTGCGAGGCCTTTTGCATTTTACAACATAAACTTTGTGTGTACAGTTTTCACAGCTATTGAAATCGTTGCCATGGCGGTGAGAAGAGCCTTCGTCACCTGGTAGACCGTTAAACCACCTCCTGACATTGGGTATTAACCTAAATGACGATAATTCATCAGTCCTCATAATCCCTTTTTGACTGATTAAAACGGATATATCCAAGCCAATTAGGCATATGAATCTCCTTAGAACTATGCACTAAGTCAAATGAACTCACAAACAGATTGTATACAGCAACCTTGAAATAAATATAGCCCTGTGTGCGTGTGTGTTGTGTGTGTGGTGTGTGTGTGTGTGTGTGTGTTTATGTGCGTGATTGTTAGAGCATGTGTGTGTGCGTGTGTGTGTGTGATTTCTTTAACGTGTGTGTGTGTGTGTGTGTGTGCACTTGTGCATGTGTGATTGCTTCACCATGTGCGTGCGTGTGTGTGTATATGTGTGTATATGTGTGTGTGTATATGTGTGTGTATGTGTGTGTGTGTGTGTGCTGGCGTGTATGAGTGTTATGGGTGTGATGTGTGTGTGTGGTGTGTGTGTGTGTGTGTGTGTGTGTGTGCATGTATGCTGTTGTGTGTGGTGCTGTGTGTGTGTGTGTGTGTGTGTGTGTGTGTGTGTGTGCATGTGTGTGTGTGTGTGTGCGTGTGTGTGTGTGTGCGCGCGCTATACGCATGTCAGAAGGCAGGATGCGAGGTTCAGGTGTCGCAGGCTGCTGGTGCTGGCTGTCACCTTGTGAATAAACACCAGTTGTTCGCTGGGGAAGGCGGGACTGATTCATGCGAGATTGGCAGAACATGGCAGATGGATGTGCGTTTTCATATGTGTAAATAGTCGCAGCTAGCTATTAACATACCTCCGTGCAGATGGCAAACTGTAATAAAGTACAGGTGATAAAACAGACCTCCTCCTCCGCCACCGCCGCGGCTCACGCCCCAGCCAATCCTTGTTCATTCCTTTTGTACGTACAGTGCAATGTGTTGTGTTGCACAAGGGCACGATAACTCGCGTGGATATTGAGGTGAGCTTGTTGTTCCTGCATAACAAGCAGGCTTACCGCTGCAGTTAAAACCACTTGGAGCTGACTTGAGTTCAGACACCAAAGTCTCAAAGTAGAATTAGTATTCTGATGCCATCTACACGTCTGTATGTCTTGTGCTTTTTGGTGCACAAAGCATAACGCACTCGACGTCTATTGTTGTCACCTTTTTTTTATGGATGTTGTTGTTAGACACTGAGCGTGGTTTACTGCTGTCTTTGGCACGGGTTGGCATGAAGCTAGCTTGCTTAGCATGTCAGAGATAGCTGCCGCGGCGCAGCCAAAGACGTGCTGATTACATGCAGGATTGGCGGGTGAGCGAGGCATGACGTGTGTGTGTGTGTGTGTGTGTGTGTGTGTGTGAGAGAGCGAGAGAGAGAGACAGCAAGAGAGAGAGAGAGAGAGAGAGAGAGAGAGAGAGAGAGAGAGGGGTTATCCTACAGCTGCTAGCTCTCCAAGTGGATCCTCTGCTTCCTTCTAAGCACCAGAGACTAGAGAGAGAGAGAGAGAGAGAGAGAGAGAGAGAGAGAGAGAGAGAGAGAGAGAGAGAGAGACAGAGAGAGAGAGACAGAGACAGAGACAGAGACTGGAGCATGCAGACATAGAGACTCGTAGACAGAGAGACGAAGGCATGGGGAGAAATAGAGACACATGCAGAGACTGACTAGGGTTGTATGTGTGTGTATGTGTGTGTGTGTGTGTGTGTGTGTGTGTGTGTGTGTGTGTGTGGTGTGTGTGTGTGTGTGTGTGTGTGCGTTTAAACGAGGAAAGGGTGTGGCATCAGCGTCTACACCATGAGCGACAACTATGGCCTATGTCTGTGTGTGTGTGTGTGCGTGTGTGTGTGTGTGTGTGTGTGTGTGTGTGTGTGTGTGTGTGTGTGTGTGTGTGGTGTGTGTGCGTGTGTGTGTGCGTGTGTGTGTGTGTGTCACGTGCGACACACATGCACAGCCCAAGGACTTGTCGTCGTCTGTCTGCTGGTGGCGGTGGCAGCCCAGCTGTCAGGGGAACTGAGAGAGACAGAATGGGGGAGAGAGACAGAGAGAGACAGAGAGAGAGAGAGAGAGAGAGAGAGAGAGAGAGGGAGAGAGACAGAGAGGGAGAGAGAGGGAGAGAGACAGAGAGGGAGGGAGAGGGAGAGCGAGGCCAGGTGAAAAGAGAGGAGGGGGGGGCCTGGGGCAGACACAGAGCCGGAGCCAACGCTCGCGCTCTCTCTCCACAAATGAATGGTGACAAGAGAGCGAGGGCCATTGATCGGCTGGTCACAGGGGCCCCTGAGTCTGGAGTCCAGGGCTCTCCAGCTACTGTCTTATGAGGGCCAGATCGTTGAAACTCAACATTAAGGGGGGACCGGAAAAAAAGAATCACAGTAATTATCGGACATTAAACAACACTAAACGAACTGTGGGAGTGTGTATTCACAATTTGTTTATCCAACATAAAACAAGGCAAGTCAAATCGTATGTTTGTGTCAGAGAATGTCTTTTTTGGGATAGACGAGGGGATGTTCTTCGTCACCTTATCATCACTTCGTCACTTCATCTTCAAGGACACCTGCTGGGTTTCACTGTGTGAAGGGTTTCCAAGAAGTTTCCAAGAAGTATCCATGCAACATGGAGGGATGCTGCGGTACTTCGTTCTTCTTCTGAACAGGAGATGCTCTGTGCTTTGATACTCAGAAACAGAAGGGCTTTGGTCTCACATTAATAAAAAGATATTTTCACAGTCAACTCTTCATTGAATTGTCGAAATTGTGGAATTTTCATTGTCTACCTTTGGACTTTCCGATGTGGACAAGAACATTTAAAAGAAGCATCAGACTCAGTCCCTCCCTGGGCCCTGGGAGGGCAGCAGCCCCTCTCCATAACACTCCCTCCTACTCCCTCCCACTCCCTCCCACTCCCTCCCCCTGCCTCCCCCTGCCTCCCCCTGGCTCCTCCTACCACCCGCACACCCCTCCCCCCACCAAATCAATAGCACGCACCCGAGCTACTGGGGCTCATTAACATGTATTGCAATTAGATTCTGTAAACTGGGGATAAATGTGATCGAATTTGAACATCATACAAATATGTTTGTATGATGTATGATTTAGGTGTGATTTCTTTGGTCTGTGGCTCGCTTTCTTCTAAATGAGGATGTTTGAGAAAGATTGCGAAAGAGATGAGATAAAATATACAATATTTTTGTTGTACTTTCTTGCAGGGTTAGTCTTTTGAAGTCATTTGTGGTAATACTTTGAAGTAATGTGTTCTCGCTTGATGATTAAGACGGCTTTAATATAAATATGTTAATGTCTTTATAAAAAATTTACGATAGTTTACTCCCTGTTTTTTTCCTGGAAAGTACATTACTGATAATTTGGGTGGAAAGTAACCAGAGGTTTTTGGGCATATCCGTGACTTATAGTCATTTCCTAAGAATTTCCAGACAAGTCTTTGAATAATGCCTCAGAGCCATGGTACATGTGTTAGGAGTTAACGAGCAAATGTGGCAAAATAAATGTAAAATACATCAGGAGAGGCGATAAGACGAGACTCGGTGCCCCCCCCCCCCTCGAAACAAAACAACCTACTCATTGCTGACGACAACAACACAAACACACACACAGACACACACACACACACATACACACACACACGCACACACACATACAGGCACACACACACACACACACAAACACACACACACACACACACACACACACACACACACGCACACACACACACACAACACACACAGTATTGCATCACATCACTCTAATCACTGTAAACCAATATGGATGACTATTGACCAAGCATCACCTGGCACTACACAATTCATTTCACACCGAAAAAGAAGAAAATAATGAATAAAATATCGGGCTCCCAAATTAGTTTTAGGAACAGCGAGTCAAATGAATCACTTTTTTTTTCTGTGAATATTGAGCCCCTGTTGTAATTGCTGATTACCAGCCGGCCGAGTGACACCAGGAAGAAGCCCCTCTCGCCCGGGCGCCAAGCCAAGCCGATTGATTGCTTCTCTCCGGCCTCAGGAAGATGATTGATTGATTGAGGCTGGTCAGGTGACAAAACCCAGGGCGTGTCTCGATCATCAAGGTGGGCGCTGTCCCGTCGGAGACAATAGCCCCTGATTGCCTCTCAGCCCCGCCTCCCCCCCGACCACCACCACCGCCACCACCACCACCACCACCGCCGGCCCCCAGCGCTGTCCAGCGTCCCTCCTCAGGGACCACATAACGTACACAAATGGAAACACACACACACACACACACACACACACACACACATACATACAAATGCAGAGACTTGCACATGTACGCGAGCCGCGCCTCTCCTGTATTCAAAACGAGAGAAACGCGAGACGCCATTTGTTTTCCAAGCGGCTGCCGTGGAAACGTGAAATGATGTGTCCCACGCATAAACGGCGCCTCGTCATTTCGAGGGAAACGTCGGGCCGTAGGATTCTGGCGATAAATTGCTTCCGTGGAATTTGAACCGTGCGGTACAACAAGAGGTTTGGTGCTCCTGCAGTATGAAGAGACTCCCTTAAGAAACAGTGGAAACACCCAACGGCGGTGTGTGTGTGTGGTGTGTGTGTGTGTGTGTGTGTGTGTGTGTGTGTGTGTTGTGTGTGTGTGTGTGTGTGTGTGTGTGTGTGTGTGTGTGTGTGTGTGACCAAGTCATATAAGCGCCGGTGTTTTTGTACCGTAAGCAGACGCTTCATGAATAAAGACAGTGTTCCATCAATCTCCCGTCCGACCTGTTTAGGCGCCGTGAGTTTAGCGCTGACGTCGCCGATGCTAGCCTCGTTGACGCTAAGCCTGTGAATTTACTGTCTGCCGGTCGCTTCTGAATGCGCAGCAGAAACATGAGCGATGGAAGGGGACTCTTGCCAACATTTTTTTTTTTATCGGCCCCTTGCATATCGAGACCCTAGTTTGGTTTCAAAACAGAAAGAACAGTTCACACACACGCACACACACACACAGACACACACACACACACACACGCACACACACACACACACGTACGCAGCCAGGATGAGACCCAGCCACCCAAGAGATTGACCCCTTCTCCCTTCCTCTCACCAGTTCTCCACCTTCATCTTCGATCACGTATTCACTCACCCCAGCTCTGATGTATTCTGGAAAATCTCCGCCATTAGCAAATAGCTCTTTGCTCTTTAATAGCTTTAGCTCTGTCTTTACTTAGCTCTCACACACACAGACACACACACACACACACACACACACACTCTCTCTCTCTCTCTCTCACACACGCACACACAGACACACACACACACACACCTGCACGCTTTGGTGTACAACTTGTGTGTCTGTACATGCATGTGTGTGTTTGTGTGTGTGTGTGTGCATGTGTGTGTGTGTGTGCATGTGTGTGTGTGTGTGTGTGTGTGTGTGTGTGTGTTTGCGGGGGGGCTGTGGGGGGGGGGGGGTGGTTGTTCCAGGGCTCGCCTGTACACAATTTTCAGCGCAGAGCAGCCAACGTCCCCGAGGCCTCTCACGCATATTATTCATATTACTGTTGATTCTAAAAATTAGTCGCCAGGATATCCCTTTGAGATTGCAGCGATTACCGCGATCGACTTCAAATACTCCTCCGATAAGGTTAGAACGCCACGCAACGTCTATTTAGTACAGTTTGGCGAACGTTGTTTCGGGGGTATGAATCGCGATGGCGAGCGCTGGAACCACCCCCTAGCCCCCCCCCCACCCCCCCCCCCCCCCCCCCCCCCCCCCCCCGTTTGATGTAGCGTGAGCCCTGTACCAAGACCCCGGCTAAGACCCCGGTTGTTACCCTGGAAGATTCACCTGATAATATGAATATCTGCAATAATTTCATTAGGGCTTCTCATCTCATGCACTCTCATTTGTTTCCCATTGAAGTAATGCACGGTTTCATGTTTTTTGTATTCATGTATTTATATTTCCCCCCCCCCCCCCCCCCGAGTATAATGTTTCCTCCGTGTCTGTCAGCCTTCCTCCGGGCTCTTCCGCTGGACGTAGGCAGCTCGGCAGGTCTGCTCTGCCACATTTCCCCCCCCCCCTTGCCTCGCCCGGCCCGGCCCGGCCCCGGCCCCGGCCCACACGTTCCTATCTAGTGGGCATCACAGGCGTTTCGGCTGTAATTTTGCAAGGCTTATTTGTATGTTTGTTCGCCTCTCTCTCCGGGCCGAGCTATCGGTAATCTATTCTCGCCTCTTAGCGGGGGGGGGGGAGGAAACTCGGGCAGCTCGCGTCTCCCCAGGATTCATTGAACTGGCAACAGGGTTATTGCATTATCATGCCGGGTTAAACACGGAGACATACTCGGCTGGCTTTTTCCGTGATCGCTCACGACAAGATCTGCGCAAACTTCTCGACTCTTTGAAGTTTTGGGGCTTTTTTTCGTGGAGGAGGAGGAGGAGGCGCAGTGTGTGTGTTGTGGAGGTCAGAGGTTGCAGCGCGTTGCCGAGCGCCGTCAGCTCCCAGACACATCGCGGCGACGGATCAATTAGGGAGACACGCAAACCCCGTCGGTTCTTTTTGTGCAAAATGTAAATGTAATTAAAAGTCAGGAAGGTAGAGCGGCCACTTCCTTCCACACACATAACAAACAAGAAATAACAAACACACACATTTGGACACACGACGTGCACACACGCACACACACACACGCACACGCACACACATGTACACACACTCATCTCTACACATGTGCATGAACACACGCAAACAGTCGTAACCATATGGGCAGAGGTTTATAAGCATGTTTATCCATTTTGTTCGACATAAACATCCACAGATGTGAGTAGAGATGACCTATCTCTCTCTTGTTGTTGTTGAGATTAGGGATTAGGCCGCTTGTCTCGAGAGACAATCATTTATACGGGTAATCTCAGGGAAGATGAAGCCTCAACACCACATACAGTATGTGTTTAACCACATATGTGTTGTTGAGATATTAGTCTCTCTCCCTCTCTCTCTCTCTCTCTCTCTGTCTCTCTCTCTCTCTCTCTCTCTCTGTCTCACATTTAAATGTATAATTCCCATACTTCCCATACATTCGCATTCAGCTAGCTTCCCCACTTCGAGGTTGTTAGCTTCTTGGGTGCTTGGTCCTACATTCACCACTTCTATTTTCCTTTTTTTGTTGTTGCTTATTAATTGATTAATAATTAACTCACCGTTATATCCTAATTCGATTCGGAGTTACTTATTAACTAATAGGAATTATTGCGGTGAGATGGAGTCTGAGAGCGTCCCTTATTGTCAAGTGCTACTGAGTAATCTCCTAATGCACTCGCCTCCTTCACTGGGGTCTGCTGACGTCCCCGCGTCACAATTAACCAGAGACCCAAGGAGACGGCGGCTGTGTTAATAGATCACGGCCAAAGCATATTGTCATGAGATTAATGGCCGAGGAGCGCTAAGGGTGGGCCGCCTGGGTGCGCTGCGAGCACAGACAAGTGTGAAATATGTTTAATAAGTGCATAATTATCGCATCCGTCAGCCACCAAGCCCACCCTTCCGCCGGCCCCCCCTCCCCTGCGTCACTCAGTTTGATATTAACTCGAGGAATAGCAGGTTTAAGTATGTGTTAACGCTTTGATAGCGTGTTTAATTGAAATATGACTGGGGCGTAATGAAGATTAAATTAAATCCGGGGATAATCGTCTCGGCACAAACATAATTGAGCCGCAATCCCGCAGCAGTGAAGAATAGCGCTGGCGGGACGGAGGGAGGGAGGGAGGAAGGAAGGAAGGAAGGAAGGAAGGAAGAGGAGGGGATGAGGGGAGGGAGAAAAAAGGAAAAATAATCATGGATCCTTGCTCACTGAGGAATAATCTTTTGTGGCGGGGGAGCTATAATTTCAGTGCTGAGATTAAAGAGTGTTTAATCAAAGCAGTAATCCACAATCTGAGTGGAAACAGAATGACATATGTCTGCTTTATGTAATTTACTGGTCACCCCCAGAGTGAGAGAGAGAGAGAGAGACAGAGAGACAGAGAGAGAGAGAGAGAGAGAGAGAGAGAGAGAGAGAGAGAGAGGAGAGAGAGAGAGAGAGAGAGAGAGAGAGAGAGAGAGAGAGAGACAGAGAGAGAGAGAGAGAGAGAGAGAGAGAGAGAGAGAGAGAGAGAGGAGAGAGAGAAAGAGAGAGAGAGAGAACTGAACTGATTGGCGAATGGCCTGCTAGTGCATTTTATGAAGTTGTATATTAATTCATTTAGGTGATAATCCATCCGTACATCAGCTCAGCATGTGTGTATTTCTCTCCTGCTTGTCTAGCGGAGGGTGGACGGCTCCGGTCAGCATGTGGCCCCGGTCCAGCCCAGCGGCCCGGTGGCTCTGGTGGCTCTGGTGGCTCTGGTGGCTCTGGTTCAGCACAGATTAGCAGGGGCATCAGCAGGAGGCTAAATGTCTCTGGGTCAGTGGTGGGGCACCCCGGGGGGGCCGTCTTCCCAGCAGTACACACACATACACACGCTTGACACAAAGAAACCCCTTACACACACACACACACACACACACACACACACACACAGACACACACACGCACGTGCTTCATGGAACAAACACAGGGATTTTTTCTTCTTTTCTTCTTCTTCTTCTTCTTCTGCCACTTCTGGGGAGAACGGGGTTTCCTTGAGGGGGGCGGCCGCGGTGCTGCGACACCCAGACGACACGAGTCAGCATCCAGGCGGGATTAGCGAGGCTCGGACGCACACAGCGGGGGAAGGGCTTTAGTTTTTACCAGCCGGGGGCCCAGACCAAGGCAGGGCCAGGCCCCGGCTTTACCGCTTGCACCTACTGTGTGCCGTGTGTGTGTGTGTGTGTGTGTGTGTGTGTGTGTGTGTGTGTGTGTGTGTTTGTCACATCACATATTAAACGGCGTGTATTTTAAGACATGGGGGAAGGGGGCCCGAAATACCCAGGTTAGAGGTCAATCTGTGTTTGTGGACCCAAAGGCCTGTTTTATAGCGCTGAATAATTTAACAGTGCGCTCGGGCTGCGGTGTTGCGTTACAACGTCGGTGGTGGGGGGGGGGGGAGGGAAGTGACCAGGCACAAAGGTCACAGAAATCCTCTTTAATTAGCGACGTCGGGGGCTAGGCTTACTGCGGTCGCCGTGGCGTGTGGTCCCTGTATGGATCGGCTAGAGTGGCTCAAGTCAAACGCCATTATTTGCCGTGAAGGAATACGGCTTTTAGTGTTTCATTTGTATTTTGTGTGTTTTTCACGGATTGCTTCCGATATAATAATGTATATATTACTTTGTACACACGTTATAATACGTATAACGTATGGCAACTGTGCAGTATATGCAATAGATTAAATTAATACGTAGATGATGAATATTATGCATTAAGATTGATCTGAGCTGTTATGAATGAAGCTAAAAATAAGCAATGTCTACAACACACAGTAAAGTAGTGGTCAATAATAAGAAATATCACTGAATGATAACAGTGCGTATTATTTCTTATTTATTATTACTAGTATTAGTAGCAATAGTGGTGGTAGTAGTAGTAGTAGTAGTAGCAGTAGTAGTAGTAGTAGTAGTAGCAGTAGAAGAACCAATAGTATTTGTGTTCCACTTAACAACGCATGTATTAAACGATGCATTTTAATGACATATTCAACTTAATGACCGTCCAAGCTCTGTACCAAACATAAACTCTGACACTGTTTGGAAACGGTTTAACAATTCACATTGTCAGCCTTGTGGTCTGGATTGTGTGTACAAGGATCCATCTCTGTTCACAAGCACACAGCTATCCTTTAATGTTAGGTTTGTGCATTTATCGGACACATTGATTTTCGCTATCCACGTCATCAAAGACGACGGGGCAGTGAAACGTTGAGCACAGTCAAGTTACACACTCACACCAAGGACACAACCTTGGGCGTCAAAATGGATGATCTCTCGTCCCTCGTCCCCCCCGTACCGGCTCCGTGAAAAGAAAGGGGAAAAAGTTATCCGCAAATCGACTGTCTGCTATTGATGTCGGTGTCATTATCTCTAGATTGGCTCTGAATTAGAACAATGGCGGTTTTAAGTACCGTTTCCTTTTCCTTCCAGTCGGCTGCATGTGGTAGACATTAGCAACTCGCCATTAGGCCAAAGCTGTCTGTGTCTTATCTTGCCTCATACCCTCTCCGTTGCGTGCCTCCGCGATATGCTTTGCACTGGCGGACATGTTTGTTTGTTTGTTTGTTTGTTTGTTTGTTTGTTTGTGTGGATACAGTTGGGTCTGATTATTTTGCGTTTGCATTGCTGAGATTTTTGTTGCTAACTTAAACTTTGTGATTCTGTGTTGTGTGCCTTAAGTTATTTACATATCAAATATGTTAAGATAAATAATCAATTCTAATTATCTGTGTGAATGATCAACAGGAATGTCAAATATTTATTTTTGTTTCGGCATAATGGGAAACCAACGCAAACGATTAATGTTTTTTTGCACGGCTCCCTAAAAAAAAAAATAAAAGAACACAATGAAAACCCACAAAATAAATAAAACAAGCACAACCTGAAATAACCAACAGAATTTGAGAAGAGGGCACAACTACGGGGGGGGGGGGGTGACTACGTTTCCCAGAGAGCCACGGGAGGAGCCAAGGACGTGGTGGACATGGTCACCAACCAGCCTTCCGACACGCCTTCCCCTCAGCTGCTGGGAAAGATGAAGATACCAGCAAATCTGTGTTTGTTCAGCCACTCTACAAATATCCACCCCCCTCCAGATTGCGCCGGCCCGAGGAAACGGCACTTGACTGGGGTTTCTGAAATGATTATTGGTGGCGGTGTCCTTCTGGGGTTGCTTTTCTAAATGTGCCAATAAATTTCACATGTCCGAGCTTTGTTTTGCTTTCATTAGCGCTCTAATCTCCGTCCCAGGGCCAGGCGGATTCTGCCATGACTGAGGCCCTCTGTTTTCTCTAGAGGCCGTGATTAATGACTGGACAGCGCCATTACCGACGCAACGCTCCTAAGTTACATATCTGCCTCTATTGACACAATGCCCGCATACAGAGCTGCTCTTGTACACAAAGAATGGAGTATTTAGCTTGCAGGCTCTGTGTGTGTGTGTGTGTGTGTGTGTGTGTGTGTGTGTGTGTGTGTGTGCGGTATGTGTGTGTGCTTGCGTGCCTGCTCGTGTGCATTTGTATCTGCGTCTGTTTATGTGTATGTGCGTGTGCGTGTGTGTGTGTGTTTGTTTTTTATCTGCATCTGATTCTGTGTGTGTGTGGGGTGTGTGTGTGTGTGTGTGTGTGTGTGTGTGTGTGTGGGAGTGTATGTGGTGGGGAGTGTGTGTGCTCGGAGTATGTGATTGCGTATTTGTATGATTCCTTTGATGACTCAAGTTTAAAACGCACTTGTGAATGATTATCCACGTGATTTCCCGGCTCAGAACACAAAATGGGAGCAATTCACTGCATTCAGAGAGTCAGCTCGACTGTTAAACCGCAACTGCATGTCCTCCGCTCATTTACCGTCCAAAGTATTTGGTGTGTTTGTTTTGTTTGTGTGTATGTGCTTCTGCCTCTGTGTGTGTGTGTGTGTGTGTGTGTGTGTGTGTGTGTGTTTCTGCCTCTGTATGTGTGTGTGCGTTTCTGCCTCTATGTGTGTATGTGTGTTTCTGCTGTGTGTGTTTCTGCCTCTGTGTGTGTGTTTCTGCCTCTGTGTGTGTCTGTGTGTGTGTGTGTGTGTGTGTGTGTGTGTGTGTGTGTGTGTGTGTGTGTTTCTGCCTCTGTGTGCGTGTGCATACGTGTTCATGTGTGTTACAATAAGTCGCCTCTCTATGACCAAGCATCACCTGGCACTACACAATTCATTTCACACCGAAAAAGAAGAAAATAATGAATAAAATATCGGGCTCCCAAATTAGTTTTAGGAACAGCGAGTCAAATGAATCACTTTTTTTTCCGTGAATATTGAGCCCCTGTTGTAATTGCTGATTACCAGCCGGCCGAGTGACACCAGGAAGAAGCCCCTCTCGCCCGGGCGCCAAGCCAAGCCGATTGATTGCTTCTCTCCGGCCTCAGGAAGATGATTGATTGATTGAGGCTGGTCAGGTGACAAAACCCAGGGCGTGTCTCGATCATCAAGGTGGGCGCTGTCCCGTCGGAGACAATAGCCCCTGATTGCCTCTCAGCCCCGCCTCCCCCCCGACCACCACCACCACCACCACAACCACCACCACCGCCGCCGCCCCCCCCAGCGCTGTCCAGCGTACCGAGCCCTCCTCAGGGACCACATAACGTACACAAATGGAAACACACACACACACACACACACAAACAAATGCAGAGACTTGCACATGTACGCGAGCCGCGCCTCTCCTGTATTCAAAACGAGAGAAACACGAGACGCCATTTGTTTTCCAAGCGGCTGCCGTGGAAACGTGAAATGATGTGTCCCACGCTAATACGGCGCCTCGTCATTTCGGGGGAAACGTCGGGCCGTAGGATTCTGGCGATAAATTGCTACCATGGAATTTGAACCGTGCGGTACAAAAAAGAGGTTTGGTGCTCCTGCAGTATGAAGAGACTCCCTTAAGAAACAGTGGAAACACCCAACGGCGGTGTGTGTGTGTGTGTGTGTGTGTGTGTGTGTGTGTGTGTGACCAAGTCATATAAGCGCCGGTGTTTTTGTACCGTAAGCAGACGCTTCATGAATAAAGACAGTGTTCCATCAATCTCCCGTCCGACCTGTTTAGGCGGCCGTGAGTTTAGCGCTGACGTCGCCGATGCTAGCCTCGTTGACGCTAAGCCTGTGAATTTACTGTCTGCCGGTCGCTTCTGAATGCGCAGCAGAAACATGAGCGATGGAAGGGGACTCTTGCCAACATTTTTTTTTTATCGGCCCCTTGCATATCGAGACCCTTAGTTTGGTTCAAAACAGAAAGAACAGTTCACACACACGCACACACACACACACACACACACACACACACACACACACACACACACACACACACACGTACGCAGCCAGGATGAGACGCAGCCACCCAAGAGATTGACCCCTTCTCCCTTCCTCTCACCAGTTCTCCACCTTCATCTTCGATCACGTATTCACTCACCCCAGCTCTGATGTATTCTGGAAAATCTCCGCCATTAGCAAATAGCTCTTTGCTCTTTAATAGCTTTAGCTCTGTCTTTACTTAGCTCTCACACACACAGACACACACACACACACACTCTCTCTCTCTCTCTCTCTCTCTCTCTCTCTCTCTCTCACACACGCACACACACACACACACACACACACACACACACACCTGCACACTGTGACATGTGTGTGTATGGTGTGTGTGTGTGTGTGCATGTGTGTGTGTGTGTTTGTGTGTGTGTGTGTGTGTGTGTGTGTGTGTGTGTGTGTGTGGGTGTGTTTGTGTGTGTGTGTGTGTGTGTGTGTGTGTGTGTGGTGGTTGTTCCAGGGCTCGCCTGTACACAATTTTCAGCGCAGAGCGGCCAACGTCCCCGAGGCCTCTCACGCATATTATTCATATTACTGTTGATTCTAAAAATTAGTCGCCAGGATATCCCTTTGAGATTGCAGCGATTACCGCGATCGACTTCAAATACTCCTCCGATAAGGTTAGAACGCCACGCAACGTCTATTTAGTACAGTTTGGCGAACGTTGTTTCGGGGTATGAATCGCGATGGCGAGCGCGGAACACCTAGCCCCCCCCCGCTTTGATGTAGCGCGAGCCCTGTACCAAGACCCCGGCTAAGACCCCGGCTGTTACCCCCGGAAGATTCACCTGATAATATGAATATCTGCAATAATTTCATTAGGGCTTCTCATCTCATGCACTCTCATTTGTTTCCCATTGAAGTAATGCACGGTTTTCATGTTTTTTGTATTCATGTATTTATATTTTCTCCCCCCCCCCCCCCCCTGAGTATAATGTTTCCTCCGTGTCTGTCAGCCTTCCTCCGGGCTCTTCCGCTGGACGTAGGCAGCTCGGCAGGTCTGCTCTGCACATTTTCCCCCCCCCTCGCCCGGCCCGGCCCCGGCCCAGCCCCGGCCCCGGCCCACACGTTTCCTATCTAGTGGGCATCACAGGCGTTTCGGCTGTAATTTGCAAGGCTTATTTGTATGTTTGTTCGCCTCTCTCTCCCGGGCCGAGCTATCGGTAATCTATTCTCGCCTCTTAGCGGGGGGGGGGAGGAAACTCGGGCAGCTCGCGTCTCCCCAGGATTCATTGAACTGGCAACAGGGTTATTGCATTATCATGCCGGGTTAAACACGGAGACATACTCGGCTGGCTTTTTCCGTGATCGCTCACGACAAGATCTGCGCAAACTTCTCGACTCGTTTTGAAGTTTGGGGCTTTTTTCGTGGAGGAGGAGGAGGAGGCGCAGTGTGTGTGTGGGGAGGTCAGAGGTTGCAGCGCGTTGCCGAGCGCCGTCAGCTCCCAGACACATCGCGGCGACGGATCAATTAGGGAGACACGCAAACCCCCGTCGGTTCTTTTTGTGCAAAATGTAAATGTAATTAAAAGTCAGGAAGGTAGAGCGGCCACTTCCTTCCACACACATAACAAACAAGAAATAACAAACACACACATTTGGACACACGACGTGCACACACGCACGTACGCACGCACACACACACACACACACGCACACACATGTACACACACTCATCTCTACACATGTGCATGAACACACACACGCATGTACACACGCAAACAGTCGTAACCATATGGGCAGAGGTTTATAAGCATGTTTATCCATTTTGTTCGACATAAACATCCACAGATGTGAGTAGAGATGACCTATCTCTCTCTTGTTGTTGTTGAGATTAGGGATTAGGCCGCTTGTCTCGAGAGACAATCATTTATACGGGTAATCTCAGGGAAGATGAAGCCTCAACACCACATACAGTATGTGTTTAACCACATATGTGTTGTTGAGATATTAGTCTCTCTCCCTCGCTCTCTCTCTCTCTCTCTCTGTCTCTCTCTCTCTCTCTCTCTCTCTGTCTCACATTTAAATGTATAATTCCCATACTTCCCATACATTCGCATTCAGCTAGCTTCCCCACTTTGAGGTTGTTAGCTTCTTGGGTGCTTGGTCCTAGATTCACCACTTCTATTTTCCTTTATTTTTTTTTGTGCTTATTAATTGATTAATAATTAACTCACCGTTATATCCTAATTCGATTCGGAGTTACTCATTAACTAATAGGAATTATTGCGGTGAGATGGAGTCTGAGAGCGTCCCTTATTGTCAAGTGTTACTGAGTAATCTCCTAATGCACTCGCCTCCTTCACTGGGGTCTGCTGACGTCCCCGCGTCACAATTAACCAGAGACCCAAGGAGACGGCGGCTGTGTTAATAGATCACGGCCAAAGCATATTGTCATGAGATTAATGGCCGAGGAGCGCTAAGGGTGGGCCGCCTGGGTGCGCTGCGAGCACAGACAAGTGTGAAATATGTTTAATAAGTGCATAATTATCGCATCCGTCAGCCACCAAGCCCACCCTTCCGCCGGCCCCCCCTCCCCTGCGTCACTCAGTTTGATATTAACTCGAGGAATAGCAGGTTTAAGTATGTGTTAACGCTTTGATAGCGTGTTTAATTGAAATATGACTGGGGCGTAATGAAGATTAAATTAAATCCGGGGATAATCGTCTCGGCACAAACATAATTGAGCCGCAATCCCGCAGCAGTGAAGAATAGCGCTGGCGGGACGGAGGGAGGGAGGGAGGAAGGAAGGAAGGAAGGAAGGAAGGAAGAGGAGGGGATGAGGGGAGGGAGAAAAAAGGAAAAATAATCATGGATCCTTGCTCACTGAGGAATAATCTTTTGTGGCGGGGGAGCTATAATTTCAGTGCTGAGATTAAAGAGTGTTTAATCAAAGCAGTAATCCACAATCTGAGTGGAAACAGAATGACATATGTCTGCTTTATGTAATTTAGTGGTCACCCCCAGAGTGAGAGAGAGAGAGAGAGACAGAGAGACAGAGAGAGAGAGAGAGAGAGAGAGAGAGAGAGAGAGAGAGAGAGAGAGAGAGAGAGAGAGAGAGAGAGAGAGAGAGAGAGAGAGAGAGAGAGAGAGACAGAGAGAGAGAGAGAGATAAAGTGAGGGAGAGAGAGAGAGAGAGAGAGAGAGAGAGAGAGAGAACTGAACTGATTGGCGAATGGCCTGCTAGTGCATTTTATGAAGTTGTATTAATAATTAGTAATTAATTCATTTAGGTGATAATCCATCCGTACATCAGCTCAGCATGTGTGTATTTCTCTCCTGCTTGTCTAGCGGAGGGTGGACGGCTCCGGTCAGCATGTGGCCCCGGTCCAGCCCAGCGGCCCGGTGGCTCTGGTGTCTCTGGTGGCTCTGGTGGCTCTGGTGGCTCTGGTTCAGCACAGATTAGCAGGGGCATCAGCAGGAGGCTAAATGTCTCTGGGTCAGTGGTGAGGCACCCCGGGGGGGCCGTCTTCCCAGCAGTACACACACACACACGCTTGACACAAAGAAACCCCACACACACACACACACACACACACACACACACACAGACACACACACGCACGTGCTTCATGGAACAAACACAGGGTTTTATCTCATTGGCTTTTCTTCTTCTTCTTCTTCTTCTTCTTCTTCTGCCACTTCTGGGGAGAACGGGGTTTCCTTGAGGGGGGCGGCCGCGGTGCTGCGACACCCAGACGACACGAGTCAGCATCCAGGCGGGATTAGCGAGGCTCGGACGCACACAGCGGGGGAAGGGCTTTAGTTTTTACCAGCCGGGGGCCCAGACCAAGGCAGGGCCAGGCCCCGGCTTTACCGCTTGCACCTACTGTGTGCGTGTGTGTGTGTGTGTGTGTGTGTGTGTGTGTGCGTGTGTGTGTGTTTGTCACATCACATATTAAACGGCGTGTATTTTAAGACATGGGGGAAGGGGGCCCGAAATACCCAGGTTAGAGGTCAATCTGTGTTTGTGGACCCAAAGGCCTGTTTTATAGCGCTGAATAATTTAACAGTGCGCTCGGGCTGCGGTGTTGCGTTACAACGTCGGTGGTGGGGGGGGGGGGGGGGAGGGAAGTGACCAGGCACAAAGGTCACAGAAATCCTCTTTAATTAGCGACGTCGGGGGCTAGGCTTACTGCGGTCGCCGTGGCGTGTGGTCCCTGTATGGATCGGCTAGAGTGGCTCAAGTCAAACGCCATTATTTGCCGTGAAGGAATACGGCTTTTAGTGTTTCATTTGTATTTTGTATGTTTTTTACCGGATTGCTTCGGATATATTAATGTATATATTACTTTGTACACACGTTATAATACGTATAACGTATGGCAACTGTGCAGTATATGCAATAGATTAAATTAATACGTAGATGATGAATATTATGCATTAAGATTGATCTGAGCTGTTATGAATGAAGCTAAAAATAACCAATGTCTACAACACACAGTAAAGTAGTGGTCAATAATAAGAAATATCACTGAATGATAACAGTGTAGTAGTAGTAGTTAGTAGTAGTAGTAGTAGTAGTAGCAGTAGTAGTAGTAGTAGTAGTAGTAGTAGTAGTGGTGGTAGTAGTAGTAGTAGTAGTAGTAGTAGCAGTAGTAGTAGTAGTAGTAGTAGTCGTAGCAGTAGAAGAACCAATAGTATTTGTGTTCCACTTAACAATGCATGTATTAAACGATGCATTTTAATGACATATTCAACTTAATGACCGTCCAAGCTCTGTACCAAACATAAACTCTGACACTGTTTGGAAACGGTTTAACAATTCACATTGTCAGCCTTGTGGTCTGGATTGTGTGTACAAGGATCCATCTCTGTTCACAAGCACACAGCTATCCTTTAATGTTAGGTTTGTGCATTTATCGGACACATTGATTTTCGCTATCCACGTCATCAAAGACGACGGGGCAGTGAAACGTTGAGCACAGTCAAGTTACACACTCACACCAAGGACACAACCTTGGGCGTCAAAATGGATGATCTCTCGTCCCCCCGTCCCCCCGTACCGGCTCCGTGAAAAGAAAGGGGAAAAAGTTATCCGCAAATCGACTGTCTGCTATTGATGTCGGTGTCATTATCTCTAGATTGGTTGAATTAGAACCAATGGCGGTTTTAAGTTACCGTTTCCTTTTCCTTCCAGTCCGGGTGCAATGGGTAGAACATTAGCAACTCGCCGATTTAGGCCAAGTGTCTGTTCTTATACTTGGCCTCATACCCTCTCCGTTGCGTGCCTCCCGCGATATGCTTTTGCACTGGCGGACATGTTTGTTTGTTTGTTGTGTTTGTTTGTTTGTTTGTTTGTGTGGATACAGTTGGGTCTGATTATTTTGTATTTGGCATTGCTGAGATTTTTGCTTAATGCAATGTTTAACAGTTTGCTAACTTAAACTTTGTGATTCTGGTTGTGTGCCTTAAGTTATTTACATATCAAATATGTTAAGATAAATAATCAATTCTAATTATCTGTGTGAATGATCAACAGGAATGTCAAATATTTATTTTTTGTTTCGGGCCATAATGGGAAACCAACGCTAACGATTAATGTTTTTTTGCCACGGCTCCCTAAAAAAAAAAAAAGAACACAATGAAACCCACAAAATAAATAAAACAAGTACGACCTGAAAATAACCAACAGAATTTGAGAAGAGGCACAACTACGGGGGGGGGGGGTGACTACGTTTTCCCAGAGAGCCACGGGAGGAGCCAAGGACGTGGTGGACATGGTCACCAGCCTTCCAACACGCCTTCCCCTCAGCTGCTGGGAAAGATGAAGATACCAGCAAATCTGTGTTTGTTCAGCCACTCTACAAATATCCACCCCCCTCCAGATTGCGCCGGCCCGAGGAAACGGCACTTGACTGGGGTTTCTGAAATGATTATTGGTGGCGGTGTCCTTCTGGGGTTGCTTTTCTAAATGTGCCAATAAATTTCACATGTCCGAGCTTTGTTTTGCTTTCATTAGCGCTCTAATCTCCGTCCCAGGGCCAGGCGGATTCTGCCATGACTGAGGCCCTCTGTTTTCTCTAGAGGCCGTGATTAATGACTGGACAGCGCCATTACCGACGCAACGCTCCTAAGTTACATATCTGCCTCTATTGACACAATGCCCGCATACAGAGCTGCTCTTGTACACAAAGAATGGAGTATTTAGCTTGCAGGCTCTGTGTGTGTGTGTGTGTGTGTGTGTGTATGCGTGTGTGTGTGTGTGTGTGGTGTGTGTGTGTGTGTGTGCTTGCGTGCCTGCTCGTGTGCATTTGTATCTGCGTCTGTTTATGTGTATGTGCGTGTGTGTGTTTGTTTTTTATCTGCATCTGATTCTGTGTGTGTATGTGGGGTGTGTGTGTGTGTGTGTGTGTGTGTGTGTGTGTGTGTGTGTGTGTGTGTGTGTGTGTGTGTGGGAGTGTATGTGGTGGGGAGTGTGTGTGCTCGGAGTATGTGATTGCGTATTTGTATGATTCCTTTGATGACTCAAGTTTAAAACGCACTTGTGAATGATTATCCACGTGATTTCCCGGCTCAGAACACAAAATGGGAGCAATTCACTGCATTCAGAGAGTCAGCTCGACTGTTAAACCGCAACTGCATGTCCTCCGCTCATTTACCGTCCAAAGTATTTGGTGTGTTTGTTTTTTTGCCGACGTACTCCATCTGGAATGCCCACAAAACAAATATGTGCAATGCCCCGCCCCCCCCGCCCCCCGGCCCCCCCCACCCCACCCCACCCCCCGCCCCTCCCCTTATGGAAACGCTATGACAATCGGGATGGAGCCATAGATACGGAACGTGGAGCTGAGGGAACGCCGGGAGCAGAACACGTCTGATGCACTCGCGGCGTCTCACCCCTGCCGACCTTCACTCTTTTTACAACGGCTCGCATTGAGTGCATTGATTCATATCAGCCATCTGAGTAAGCCATCTCACGGGCATATTAGTCACCCATCCCCTCTCCCCTCCCCTCTGATGTTGCAATATCATCATTTTCTGCATTTTTTTATTCTCGGGGTTCGCTTCGCTCGCCGCCTCGTGCACGTTTTGGTTTGCAGACGCGCGCAAAACGCTGGCAAACGTCACCGGGTTGTAAAAGGCGGCTGGCAGGCGTGGTGAGCATCCGGTGAGACTCCTGAGTGTGTGTGTGTGTGTGTGTGTGTGTGTCCTCCATGCTGATGTGTTATGCAGGTGTTGGTTGCTGTGTGTGTGTGTGTGTGTGTGTGTGTGTGTGTGTGTGTGTGTGTGTGTGTGTGTGTGTGTGTGTGTGTGTGTGTGTGTGTGTGTGTGTGTGTGAGTGAGAGGGCGGGTTTTCCCCTTCCTGCTGCAGGTCTGGTGTGACCCAGACGCTATGCGCTGTGTGGGGCAGAGGGGTGGGGCAGACCTCAGGGAAGGTGGAGTCACCTGTAGAGTGGACACCCCCAAGCAGCAGATGGCCTTCATCTCGGGCCTCGGCAGCCGCACAACGCGACCTGCTGGCTGCAGGCTGTGGGAGGGAGGGAGGGAGGGAGGGATGGCGTTAGGGAGGGAGGGAAGGAGGGGAGGGAGGGAAGGGAGGGAGGGAGGTGGAGGGTTCAGGGCTGGCTGTATCTCTTCATCATGAAATAAACCTTCCGACAAGCACCTGGTCGGATACACAAAATGAGCACCAGAGAAAAATATAGACTGACAACATGTAGCCGTGGAAATGTCACAGTATGTAATGTCATGTTAATTTATTATATGTTCATGTGTGTTAGAATAAGGAGCCTCTCTGATGCCAGGCAGAGGAGGGTGGCTTCGGGCCGCTTCCTGCAGTGTGTGTCGCCAAAACCAAACTTGACTTTTTGACTCGGGCGGCTCATGCTGACGATGGCATCGCTCGGGGGGCCCCGGGCGCCGCGGCAACCGGCTCTCCATCTCACGGACCCCCACTTGTTGTCACGGTGGGGGGGGGGACGGGGACACACCAGGTCCCCGATTTATGCAGGGGGGCTTTTATTTGGCGTTGTTCTCAAAATTGATTACAATTATGCATATCAGGGGTCCTTTGTTGATGCCGTTGATTGTCAGCGAGTGCAGTAATCAGATTAGTGTTGTAATGGTGGAACGGAAGGCACAGCTGTTGCAGGCGCTCTGCTCCTCTGCTCGGAGAGATGGACATAAAACCAACGGAGTAAACCAAGCAAGTTAAATTGGACACAGACAGATGTACAGTGTTAAGTATGAAGTGGCACCACACTGTATTATTAGATTTTTGTTGTTGTTGTTGTTGTTGTTGTTGTTGTTGGCATGCAACATTAGGCAAACCATTTGGATACGGCTGGAAAATGTGTTCAATATTCTGTCTCCATGTATATTATTTCTGTGTGAGTGTAAGTGTCTGAAGTGTAAGCATTAGAAGTAGTTGGTTTGAGCTGTTATGTTGTATCTGTGCTTTTCTTTTAACAGTTTTATTAAATGTAAATGCAGGTCAGCGGCAGAGTTTTGCTCGAGGAGGAGGAGGAGGAGGAAGAGGAGGAGGCGGAGTGTCGGTGGAGGAGAGGGAGGTTGTCAAGGGCCCAGATGGGCCTTTAGTCTGAATGCATGCGGTCACCAGGACTCAAGCGTCTGCCTCGGCACCTGCATGTGCCTCGTGGGTTTGGATTTGGACTCACTGGAAGACACCGGTTAATCCTCTATGTGTAGAGTGTAGAACATAACATTTGTTTTTTAAACACTAAAGTATCGTCGGCCTACATTACAAGTATATTTATTTGGATATTCAATTTAAAAGTAAACACTCCAATCCTGACGATTATGGTGTAAATTATACAGTGAGTGTATATTTGGAAAAAATATACTCTGTAATTTAAAGTTTTCTTCTTCCTCTTCTTCTTTTTCTTCTTCTTCTCCTTCTTGAATGTAATCATTATATAATCTGGACGAGGACAGTAAAAGCCTTATGAGCGCTGACATTGAGTCGTGCCCTAATTCCCGGCACTGCTAACTTTTCCGTACGTTATGGTCCTGACATAGGCTTCTTACAGTGTCCATAGGCCAACAGGCTTTGCGGCCAGGGGACTCATATGTAATCCTGCCTTAGTCACGCAAGGGCACTATATTTCAGTAGCAAACTGACATGCAAAGTTAAGCCCAATTAAAGACTCTTAACCATAATGATCAGTCCCTTAAAGTATAAGCTCATTCTGTTCACTGCAGGCCCGGTGCGCGTGGAATAGCTCGTAATTCTACACGAATAAACAGACGTATAGCATTTCCGAAACACACATGAAACACATCGGGGCATATTATTTTAACCCTTCGGTGGACATTACTTATAATAAACATACTTGTCCTGGGAATGGCCGTTAAGTAGAACATACAAACCCCCCCCCCCCCTTTTATGTATATTTTCCCAAAACTGGCTGATACAACGTACAGGAGCAGTGCCTGTTCTGTGTTTACCTTTCTGTAAAATGACGCTCGCACTTTGTTTGCATATTTTCTGTCCGTTCGTGATTGTTGTGTAAACAGGTGATGTGATGCAGAGCAACATAAATAGTGTTTAATAGAGTGTTACTTACAGCTTAGTTATTCACTGTGTAAATAGGCTCTAATTATTCACCATGTTACGCCATCTGTAAGATAAACCATTATTTATTGTTTCATTCATAGAGACCACATGGATTTGAATTTTGATGTACAAAATGTATCTAATGTCTTATTTGATAGACTTGTCTTGAGACTGAAATATTGAGAAGATTCACTTCTTTCTTTTTTCCCCCCCCTGCATTCTTTTTTCTTCCCGCTAAACTCTTTCCCCCTCCCTTTTTGCTCTCTCTCTCTCTCTCTCTCTCTCTCTCTCTCTCTCTCTCTCTCTCTCTCTCTCTCTCTCTCTCTCTCTCTCACTCGCTCTTTTCTTCTCACTCCCCTGCACCCTTTCACTCTCTCCCTGCCTCTCGCATGTTAGTGTCTGCAGCTGTATTTTTAATCAAGTGAAGGATCCATAGAGAAATGGGCATTTCTTTCAGGGCATTACATTCTTGTCCCTCCTGTCTGCGCCTCATGGATCACTGGTTTGCTTAGAAATACAGCCGGCACAAAGGCGGCAGCTGACATGTGGAGCTTAATGGTAATAATGCCCATTTTTAAGCCCAATCAATCACATTTAGTGGACATCTCTGTTTTTTTTTTTTTTTTGCCCGTGAAATGGTATAAATAATAACAATAATGATAACACAAAGGAAACAGAGGAGGAGGAGGAGGAGGAGGTGGAGGAAGATGTGGTGGTGGTGGTGGTGCGTCAGTGGCGGGCGGGGGGGTAGGGTGTGTGTGTGTGTGTGTGGTGTGGTGTGTGTGTGTGTGTGTGTGTGTGTGTGTATGTGTGGGGGGTGGGGGGGTGGGGGGGTGGGGGGGGGGGGTGGGGGGCGGGTTAAAGTCCACCTCAGTAAATATTTTAACTGCTTATTAAGATTTGGAGCACGTCACAAAAGAAGCATCTGTGCTCTACAGAGCGGAGTGAAAGGGGAGACCCAGATGGCTCTCACAACTAAACAGTGAAAACTGATCCACAAACGGCACAAAAATAAGTCAATTTATTTAACTATTTATTAAGGGTGTTTGTGTGTGTGTGTGTGTGTGTGTGTGTGTGCAACAGAGAGAGAGATAGAGAGAGAGAGAGAGAGAGAGAGAGAGAGAGAGTGTGTGTGTGTGTGTGTGTGTGTAATACTCTGTGTGCGCAGACACAGTAGCTTTTATGTGTGTGTGTGTGTGTGTGTGTCTGTGTGTGTGTATCTGTGACTGTGTGTGTGTGTAAGTGCACTTTTTGATTGTGCAAATTGACCTGCCGTCCAAAAAGGGCCTCGGCGCTCCACCAAGAAGCCAGAGACAGAGGACAGAATTCCTCGGACAGCCCATAAAGTGTGCAATGAATACCCCCGCTTGTTTATCTTCACTAGGTTCCGATATTTCAATGTCTCTTTGCCTCCACTTTTATGAGTCTCCGTGACTCGTGGTGCGTCTCCAAGACACGCAACACGTGAGGTGGAGAGAGGGAGGGAGGGAGAGAGGGAGAGAGGGAGAGAGAGAGAGAGAGAGAGAGAGAGGGAGGGAGAGAGAGAGAGAGAGAGAGAGAGGGAGGGAGAGAGGGAGGGGGGGGGGAAAGGAGGGCGGGAGTAAGGGAGAGAGAGAGCTAGAGCGAGACAGGGAGACAGAGAGAGAGAGAGAGAGAGAGAGAGAGAGAGAGAGAGAGAGAGACAGAGAGAGGGAGAGAGGGAGACAGAGAGGGAGAGAGAGAGAGAGAGAGAGAGAGGAAGAGAGAGAGGGAGGGAGAGAGTGGTTGGAGAGGCAGATAGAGAGAGGGAGAGAGGGAGAGAGAGAGGGGGTGGGGGGTGAGACATCAAGTAGATCTGAGTGCACCAGGAAAAGATAGGATGTAAATTAAGGGGGTGGGCGGGAAAAGTTGAGAAGAAGAAGAAGAAGAAGAAGAAGAAGAAGAAGAAGAAGAAGAAGAAGAAGAAGAAGAAGACCACCCTCCCCCTTATATTTGCTCTGCCCTTCAGAATAATTAAGGTAACTGTAACAGGGGAGAGAGAGCGGAGAGCGCAGCTTTTCACAAGATAATATGGAACATTTTACAGGTTCTCGTCCCGTCCGTAATCCTCCCTGCGCTTTTATCTTGTTGCCTTTTTTATTGGCTGTGCTGCTCCTGGGAACTTTACCCTAATAAAAAACAATACCGAGGAATTTTTTCCAGAGATTCTTCTGCAGTATACAAAAGGCAGGGTGTGAGTGCCGCGGAACCAAGGAAGAAAAAAAACAACGTTGGGAGGTCTGTTGCGTTGACAGATGTAGAAACAATTTGGGTTTAGGGATTTGGGGATGAAACAAGGATTTGACGGTGAGAATAAAAGCTAAAACTAATGTATTTATTTGATGAAACGGATTGTATGCTGCGATGGAACGCGGGCCTAACGTTCAAGCAGGAGCTCGTTTTGCACGATATGTTGTTTGCAAGGTCGCAGAAGAAATCTTCGGCTGCGACTACACCGCATTTCGGCCACAATTGCGCCGTTCGTTTTCCAAATCAAACTCATAAACACATCATCTGAAGCAATAACCCAAGACATGCCTGGTCGGAATTTACATATTAATCCAATATTAAAATCCGCTCGCCCCCTCGTATTAAAACTTTAACAGGCCGAAAATAAAACTGAAGAAAGGGAGAGAGAAAAAAAACCCTTCGCGACAAAACGAATCGAGCCGCTGCCAGGTCTTTGGCTGTCTGGAGACATGGGGGGGGGGACACGGGGGGGGGACGGATTTTCTCTTCTGTGTCCCGTGTCACGGTCTCCACGGTAACCCCGGCTTGGTGAACTGTAAACGACAGGGGTCTTCGCATATTGAGGAGGGACCACGTCTACCTAACAACATTAGGAGCACTTCCACCCTGCCATCGCTCTGCCCGGGCGGTGCTTCCGGACCACCAATGAGGGGGGGTGGGGGGGGCCTCCGAGAACCTAAAGTCTATTACCGGGGGACAAATCCACTCCACCTCTTACCGTTCCACGTTTGGCAACAGGCGGAGATTCTGACGTAAAGTCTGGAAGGTGTGCCCGCGACCACGCAAAAGGTCTTTGGGGAGGGGGGGGGGGGGGGGGGGGGGGGGGTCGGAGTTATCTTGATGGAAGCAGATCACCGTCTGTCTGTCTGTCTGTCTGTCTGTCTGTACGAGTCGCGGAACGCCGTCTGTTTGTCTACGTAAAGAGGAGGCAAGTTTTTCATTTAAGTCGTCTTAAGTTGAGGTGACTTAAGAGTCTGAGGCCACGGAGGTATGGGTCTCTAGGTCCTCGCTGGTATGTTTGCTGGAGGTTTATCAAAACTCACTGTGTTTAAAAAATGTCCACATTTCATCTCTTTCCACCAAAAAGCATTATTAAGCAGTATTAGCATTTCCCTTCTTTTAGAGAAAACGGTGCCTTTCGTTTTCAGACAATCATCGACTCTACTTAGCCTGCTATTGACCCCACATATTCACACGCATTAACATAAATTATACTCCGCTATTTTTTTGATTTTTATCAATCAAAAATCAATAAAAAAATAAAGAGACAATCTGTTTTTCGCCGCCTCACCTCCAACTCCCCTTATTTTATTTTCCTTAATAGATGTGATGTGTGCTGGCTGGTTAGCCGGGGATAACTGGCGCGGCGCAGGGATCTTATTGACCCGAGGTCAGAGTCTGTAGGCCGGGAGCAGATGCCTGGTGTCGGACGAGGGCCGGAGTCACCGGGGCTCTGTGTGCCTCGCTGGGCGGTGTAAATAATCCAATTATAGCCGCTCAGCGTCAGATTGATGTGACACCGGCCCATTTATCATAGAGACTGACAGCCAAAGGTGGGCGGCGGTCTATCTGCCTATACACTGACTGAGTAGCCCCTCCTCCTCCTCCTCTCCTGCATAAAAACACATCCAAAGGATATCATCTGGATTATAGATTTGGTTTTTCTGTGTTTGGCATACCCTCTGTGTTTCTTATCTATAAGAAACATCTATAATCGTTACAAACGAACCGTTTCAAGTGTTTTATAGAAGCAGAGGCAGTTGTTATGTAATAACATGTATTTTTTATTTATTTTTATTTTTTATTTAACTTTATTTATCCAGGCAAGCAACTAAGAACAAATTCTTATATACAGAAGCAGCCTGACCAAAAAGCAAAGGCCTTTTGAGGGAAGGGGGAGGTGCGACAAAACAAGGTTATATACATACACACAAATAAAATACAATACATTTTATTTTATTGTTAATCTTTTGGTGTGCACCCTTACATGAATCCTCAATATTTCAGTCTTAAGACTCATTACAAGTCTATCAAATAAGACATTAGATACATTTTGTACATCAAAATTCAAATCCATGTGGTCTCTATGAATGAAACAATAAATAATGGTTTATCTTACAGATGGCGTAACATGGTGAATAATTAGAGCCTATTTACACAGTGAATAACTAAGCTGTAAGTAACACTCTATTAAACTCTATTTATTTTGCTCTGCATCACATCACCTGTTTACACAACAATCACGAACGGACAGAAAATATGCAAACAAAGTGCGAGCGTCATTTTACAGAAAGGTAAACACAGAACAGGCACTGCTCCTGTACGTTGTATCAGCCAGTTTTGGGAAAATATACATAAAAGGGGGGGGGGGTTGTATGTTTCTACTTAACGGCCATTCCCAGGACAAGTATGTTTACTTATAAGTAATGTCCACCGAAGGGTTAAAATAATATGCCCCTGATGTGTTTCATGTGTGTTTCGGAAATGCTATACGTCTGTTTATTCGTGTAGAATTACGAGCTATTCCACGTGCACACGGGCCTGCAGTGAACAGAATGAGCTTATACTTTAAGGGGACTGATCATTATGGTTAAGAGTCTTTAATTGGGCTTAACTTTGCATGTCAGTTTGCTACTGACAATATAGTGCCCTTGCGTGACTAAGGCAGGATTACATATGAGTCCCCTGGCCGCAAAGGCCTGTTGGCCTGTGGACACTGTAAGAAGCCTATGTCAGGACCATAACGTACGGAAAAGTTAGCAGTGGCATGGAATTAGGCACGACTCAATGTCAGCGCTCATAAGGCTTTTTACTGTCCTCGTCCAGATTATATAATGATTACATTCAAGAAGGAGAAGAAGAAGAAGAAAAAGAAGAAGAAGAAGAAGAAAACTTTAAATTACAGAGTATATTTTTTCCAAATATACACTCACTGTATAATTTACACCATAATCGTCAGGATTTGGAAGTGTTTACTTTTAAATTGAATATCCAAATAAATATACTTGTAATGTAGGCCGACGATACTTTAGTGTTTAAAAAACAAATGTTATGTTCTACACTCATAGAGGATTAACCGGTGTCTTCCAGTGCAGTCCCAAATCCAAACCCCACGAGGCACATGCAGGTGCCGAGGCAGACGCTTGAGGTCCTCGGTGACCGCCAATGCATCAGACTTAAAGGCCCATCTGGGCCCTTGACAACTCCCCTCTCCTCCACCAACACCTCCGCCTCCTCCTTCTTCCTCCTCCTCCTCCTCCTCGAGCAAAACTCTGCCGCTGACCTTGCATTACATTTAATAAAACAGTTAAAAAAAAAAAGCACAGATTTACAAACATTAACAGCTCAAACATAACTACTTCTTAAAGCTTACACTTCAGACACTTACACTCAACACAGAATTAATTATTACATGTAGACAGAAACAAAACAATTATTGAACAAATTATTCCCAGCCGTATCCAAATGGTTTGCAAATGCAACAACAACAACAACAACAACAACAACAACCACAAATCTAAATAATTACAGTGTAGCGTGCCACTTCATACTTAAAACACTTTACCATCTGTCTGTGTCCAATTTAACTTGCTTGGTTTACTCCGTTGGTTTTATGTTCCATCTTCTCCGAAGCAGAGGAGCAGAGCGCCTGCAACAGCTGTTGCCTTGCCGTTCCACCCATTACAACACTAATTCTGAATTTACTGCACTCGCTGACAATCAACCGGCATCAACAAAGGACCCCTGATTTATGATAATTTGTAATCAATTTTTGAGAACAACTGCCAAATAAAAGCGCCCCCTGCATAAATCGCGGGACCTTGCGTGTGTCCCCGTCCCCCCCGCTTCCCCCCCACCGTGACAACAAGTGGGGGTCCGTGAGATGGAGAGCGGTTGCCGCGGCGCCCCGGGGCCACCCCGAGCGATTGCCATCGTCAGCCATGAGCCGCCCTGAGGTCAAAAAGTTTCAAAGTTTGGTTTTGGCGAACACACACTTGCAGGGAAGCGCGCCCTAAGCCACCCTCCTCTGCCTGCATCAGGAGAGGCGACTTATTCTAACACACATGAACACGTATGCATCACGCACACAGAGGCAGGAAAAACACACACACACACCACACACCACACACACACCACAACACCACACAACACATTAAACACACACAGATGCAGAAAACACACAACAGAGGCAGCAAACACACACTGAGGCAGGAAAAAAAAACCAACATTACCCCAAAAAACAAACAATACAGAGGCAGAAACGCACACACACACATACAGAGGCAGAACGCACACACACACAGAGGCAGAAACACACACACCACACACACACAGAGGCAGAAACACATCTCTCTCTTT
>PIJE02001260.1:47708-86594 GCA_002895965.2 Coryphaenoides rupestris | reverse complement strand
GAGGGAAACACTGTAATCTCATTATTGGTGTAATTTAGAGGACAATGTCAAGTCCCTAGAGAGTCCATGTATCCATGTGTTTCGCTATGTGTGTGTGTGTGTGTGTGTGTGTGTGTGTGTGTGTGTGTGTGTGTGTGTGTGTGTGTGTTGGGTATGTGTATGTGTGTGGTGTGTTTCTATGTGTATGTGTCTCTGTGTGTGTTTCTGTGTGTGTGTTCTGTGTGTGTGTGTGTTGTGTGTGTGTGTGTTCTGTGTGTGTGTGTGTGTGTGTGTGTGTGTCTGTCTGTGTGTGTGTGTGTGTGTTTCTGCCTCTGTGTGTGTTTCTGTGTGTGTGTGTGTGTGTGTGTGTGTTTCTGTGTGTGTGTGTTTCTGCCTCTGTGTGCGTGTGCATACGTGTTCATGTGTGTTAGAATAAGGAGCCTCTCTGATGCCAGGCAGAGGAGGGTGGCTTCGGGCCGCTTCCTGCAGTGTGTGTCGCCAAAACCAAACTTGACTTTTTGACTCGGGCGGCTCATGCTGACGATGGCATCGCTCGGGGGGCCCCGGGCGCCGCGGCAACCGGCTCTCCATCTCACGGACCCCCACTTGTTGTCACGGTGGGGGGGGGGACGGGGACACACCAGGTCCCCGATTTATGCAGGGGGGCTTTTATTTGGCGTTGTTCTCAAAATTGATTACAATTATGCATATCAGGGGTCCTTTGTTGATGCCGTTGATTGTCAGCGAGTGCAGTAATCAGATTAGTGTTGTAATGGTGGAACGGAAGGCACAGCTGTTGCAGGCGCTCTGCTCCTCTGCTCGGAGAGATGGACATAAAACCAACGGAGTAAACCAAGCAAGTTAAATTGGACACAGACAGATGTACAGTGTTAAGTATGAAGTGGCACCACACTGTATTATTAGATTTTTGTTGTTGTTGTTGTTGTTGTTGTTGTTGTTGGCATGCAACATTAGGCAAACCATTTGGATACGGCTGGAATATTTGTTCAATATTCTGTCTACATGTATATTATTTCTGTGTGAGTGTAAGTGTCTGAAGTGTAAGCATTAGAAGTAGTTGGTTTGAGCTGTTATGTTGTATCTGTGCTTTTTTGTTTTAACAGTTTTATTAAATGTAAATGCAGGTCAGCGGCAGAGTTTTGCTCGAGGAGGAGGAGGAGGAGGAGGAAGAGGAGGAGGCGGAGTGTCGGTGGAGGAGAGGGAGGTTGTCAAGGGCCCAGATGGGCCTTTAGTCTGAATGCATGCGGTCACCAGGACTCAAGCGTCTGCCTCGGCACCTGCATGTGCCTCGTGGGTTTGGATTTGGACTCACTGGAAGACACCGGTTAATCCTCTATGAGTGTAGAACATAACATTTGTTTTTTAAACACTAAAGTATCGTCGGCCTACATTACAAGTATATTTATTTGGATATTCAATTTAAAAGTAAACACTCCAATCCTGACGATTATGGTGTAAATTATACAGTGAGTGTATATTTGGAAAAAATATACTCTGTAATTTAAAGTTTTCTTCTTCTTCTTCTTCTTTTTCTTCTTCTTCTTCTTCTTCTCCTTCTTGAATGTAATCATTATATAATCTGGACGAGGACAGTAAAAGCCTTATGAGCGCTGACATTGAGTCGTGCCCTAATTCCCGGCACTGCTAACTTTTCCGTACGTTATGGTCCTGACATAGGCTTCTTACAGTGTCCATAGGCCAACAGGCTTTGCGGCCAGGGGACTCATATGTAATCCTGCCTTAGTCACGCAAGGGCACTATATTTCAGTAGCAAACTGACATGCAAAGTTAAGCCCAATTAAAGACTCTTAACCATAATGATCAGTCCCTTAAAGTATAAGCTCATTCTGTTCACTGCAGGCCCGTGTGCGCGTGGAATAGCTCGTAATTCTACACGAATAAACAGACGTATAGCATTTCCGAAACACACATGAAACACATCAGGGCATATTATTTTAACCCTTCGGTGGACATTACTTATAATAAACATACTTGTCCTGGGAATGGCCGTTAAGTAGAACATACAAACCCCCCCCCCCCCTTTTATGTATATTTTCCCAAAACTGGCTGATACAACGTACAGGAGCAGTGCCTGTTCTGTGTTTACCTTTCTGTAAAATGACGCTCGCACTTTGTTTGCATATTTTCTGTCCGTTCGTGATTGTTGTGTAAACAGGTGATGTGATGCAGAGCAACATAAATAGTGTTTAATAGAGTGTTACTTACAGCTTAGTTATTCACTGTGTAAATAGGCTCTAATTATTCACCATGTTACGCCATCTGTAAGATAAACCATTATTTATTGTTTCATTCATAGAGACCACATGGATTTGAATTTTGATGTACAAAATGTATCTAATGTCTTATTTGATAGACTTGGAGGGGGGGGGTGGATTACTCTGCACATCCTGTTCCCGGTTTTCGTTTATTTTTTGTATTCTTTCCCCACTGCCAGCGACGGCAGTCACCCACCGGGACCCCCAGAGCTGTCATCTGGGTCTCACTCAGGAGGAAAGCAGCGGCTCTGGCTGTGTTCCTCTCACAGATTCTAGCGACTTTAGAGAGAGAGAGAGAGAGAGACAGCGAGGGGGAGAGAGAGAGAGAGAGAGAGAGGGGTGGGGAGAGAGAACACAAGCCCCGGTGCTGTTCCCATGTGAACGCGCTCTTATCTCCTGTGGGCGTCCTTAAAACCCTCTTCCCACTCCGCCGGGGCTCCTCGGAGACTCCGCCAGTGCACCGCCACGCCGACAACTGAGCTCGCCCATCGATTTTTCACACGGTTCTTATCTCCCGTGATAGTTTCGTTTGAAGTTTATTTCGTTGTTGTTGTTTTGTATAATTATTGATTGTCGATGTTGGTAAAGGAAGGTTCCATTTGCACTCGATTTTATCATTTATCTTTGCCACTTTTGTATTGGGATGTTGTTTGCTGTTTATGACTCCACGTCTCCTTTAAATGCATATCCTGCTGATCTGATTATGTCACAGATGTTCTATATCCTGATGGCCCTGTCAGTGGAATGATCCCACGCTGCCGAAGACAGGAACACTAGTGGGTCTTCCATGTCCCATATGTAGTATTGTGAGGACACCAGTGGTTCTTCTATGGCCCATATGTATTGAGGACACCAATGGGTCTTCTATGGCCCATATGTATCGTGAGGACACCAGTGGGTCTTCTATGGCCCATATGTATTGTGAGGACACCAGTGGGTCTTCTATGGCCCATATGTATTGAGGACACCAGTGGGTCTTCTATGGCCCATATGTATTGAGGACACCAATGGGTCTTCTATGGCCCGTATGTATCGTGAGGACACCAGTGGGTCTTCTAAGGCCCATATCTACTGTGAGGACACCAGTGGTTCTTATATGGTCCATATGTAGTATTGTAAGGACACCAATGGGTCTTCTGTGGCCCATATGTATTGTGAGGACACCAGTGGGTCTTCTATGGCCCATATGTATTGTGAGGACACCAGTGGGTCTTCTATGGCCCATATGTATTGTGAGGACACCAGTGGGTCTTCTATGGCCCATATGTATTGTGAGGACACCAGTGGTTCTTCTATGGCCCGTATGTATTGTGAGGACACCAGTGGGTCTTCTATGGCCCATATGTATTGTGAGGACACCAGTGGTTCTTCTATGGCCCGTATGTATTGTGAGGACACCAGTGGGTCTTCTAAGGCCCATATGTATCGTGAGGACACCAGTGGGTCTTCTATGGCCCATATGTATCGTGAGGACACCAGTGGGTCTTCTATGGCCCATATGTATCGTGAGGACACCAGTGGGTCTTCTAAGGCCCATATCTACTGTGAGGACACCAGTGGTTGTTATATGGTCCATATGTAGTATTGTAAGGACACCAGTGGGTCTTCTATGGCCCGAATGTATCATGAGGACACCAGTGGGTCTTCTAAGCCCATATGTATCGTGAAGACACCAGTGGGTCTTCTATGGCCCGTATGTATTGTGAGGACACCAGTGGGTCTTCTAATGGCCTGACGTTAACATTAGCAGCTGCCTTCTCTCACCTATATCATGCTGACAGTTTTTACAGCAGTAAGCTAAAACAAGTGCATGACTTGGTGATGGAGGATCCCAGTGTTAGCCCTGGGTCTCAATAGCTAAGCCATATACACAATTCTAATCTCAACGTAAATGTTTACATGCATATATACATTTGCCTTATTCATCAATGTGAGAATTTGCAGCTGCCCTCAAGCAGGCTGTAAAAAGGACAGGTTAAATAAATGGCCGTTTACTCGGGTGGTCTATATATCGTCGCCGTCGTATGATTTATTTGTAAAGCACATCTGTGGTCTCGGTTCCATTTTTTCTTTCTTCAAATGTACGATTATTTTTAGCACGCTTCCTCTCTCATTATCCTATTGATTTATCTATGTTATGTAATTATGGTAATCAGCCATGTGGGGAATCCCCTCCATCAAATGCAAGCTCTTCCATCTGCATACGAGGCTGACCTCGTGACCTCACCGGCTTCACCCTATCTGGACCAATTATTAGCCCAAATGACGAATTTGATCTTCTTTCAAAAGCTGCCCTACAATGGACCTCTATTCTTCCTCCATCATGTTTGGGCAGTGGGCTAACAAGAGTGGACTGGTGCATTAATGGTGATAGATTCCACACTCTGCACCTCAGAGAACAATAACTCCCAGAATGCCGCGCAAGGAGCTGACCTCCTGACCTGTCTTAGGCCACACAGCCAAAGGAAATCTATAAGCAGATGATTTTTTTCAGGCAGGGCTGACCAGAGCCTCCTATGGTCAGTGGCCATAGGAGACTGTTTGCTGGACAAACACCATCAGCCAGCGCCGCCGCCCCAGCTGGTGGATTAATCCAGGCCCATGTAAAATAGGGGAGGCTGTTAACATATGCAAATCTTTTTACAAGCTAATGAAGCTTGAGTCTTATCTCCCGACAAGCCGAATGTTGCGGCTAAAAGAGGCAGAAAAAGACTGCTTGAATTGAGTCCCTCGGTGCTTCTCGGTGGGAAACTTGTCATCTTTGAACTCCCCGGTCGGTGGGTGGGTGGGTGGGGTTGGAGTGGTGATGGTGGTGAGGCTGGTGGGGTGGGGGGGGGGGTGGGCACTCTCTCATCAAACACTGGCAGTAGTTTCCTCTCAGGGTGAACTCTTTTAAAGAAGGCTGATTCTAGTTCATTGACATGCTGCCGTGACACACTTCCTGGGCTGTCCACTAATGCGCTGCTGTGAGGGCTCAGCGCAGACTTGATGTTACAGCAGCACTGCACACTAGGTAGACTACTGGTCAAATATACATTTAACTGATTAAACATGAATAAATATTGTGCTGTGCTTCTCCTGGCATCTACTTCTGGTCAGGGACAACACATAAACCAAATCCAAAACTGTTTTTATTTGATATATTTTGTTTTCAAGTTTGATTTGATAAAGGGGCATGGCCTAGTAGTTCTGGTGGTGTTTTAGAGTGGTATTTTATTTCTTCTTTTAAGACGATGGTGTCTACAGAAACAAATTATGGCTGGATATTAACACACACACACACACACACACACACACACACACACACACACACACACAGAACACAGCGTCGGTGGCCTTCTCGCTCGGCGACGAGAGAGAGAGAGAGCGAGCAGCGGGTCATTTTGGGACGATCCCGCCGCATTGCGATCACCGCCCGCATAGCAAAGCAGAAGCGCACCACAGCCACTTCGCCGATTTTCCGTGTGCCGCAGTTGTTGTAATTTGCCCCAAACACCTGTCTTGACTTAACTATCAGCTGTGGTTCCTGTCACATTTTATACCTTGTCCAAGTAGGTCGGCGGTCTTTACAAGCCGGGCGATAATCCCACTTTTTTTATAGCTGCTAGAAGGCCAAGCTCTGTAGTCGGTGCAAGAGCTTGAAACACCCGTGCAGGTACGACCGATACACAAGCGCATGAATCCTGCTCAAGTGTCCTTTTTCAATGAAGAAAAATCTACAATCTAAATAAAAGCCCACACCCGATTCACACAGTCACTGCCGACTTAAATATTGACTATGGATAATATTCAGCTGACATTTTGGAACCCCGAAGCATGAACTTTGAACATGACACACACTTTGCATAGCGTTTGGGTAAAACCGGTTAAACTCCGACGCAAGTCAATCTTTGTCGCTTATTTTCATTATTTACAGTTACAAGCCAATGTGATGCTAACACGTGTTATTTATGTACTTTTCGTGTGTGTGTGGGTGGGGGGGTGAGGTGGGTGGGTGAGGTGGGTGGGGGTGGGGGGGTGAATATTGATTTATCTGTCCTGCTCCTTTCCTTATCTACCATTAAGAGGAGGGGGTAATGTTTTATAGGAATTCCTGAATCGGGCCTTTCATAAAAAAAAGTCCATGGGTACAAACATTATGCATTCAAGGACAAGTTGTTTTCCATGAAAAAACTGATAAAACGATACCTTCATCACTGAGCAAACAAGAATCAGTATTTGCATTGAGAAAAAAAAAAAAGGGGGAAACATTTTCCATCTCAGGGACAACCTGTCGTTTTGTTCTGGGAATTTTGCAACTGGTGTCATTCTGGGGCTGACTCCATTCCTTTGTCCTCTATGGCAACAGTTTGTTAAACTCACTGGTTGATTATTTCATAGCTGCTGTTTTTGTCCGCCCGGAGCCAATCGGAACGCGGCCGTGTTTGCTCGGTGCATAGTTCCCATCATGGATGTGGTCACTTTCCCCCGATGACCTCATGCCACACATAGCGATTATTAGGGGATTTGCGATAGACCCGTAGAAAGGAGTTATTGTGCTTTGTCTGCAGGGGCATTATACAAACCGTGAGTGGAATAAGAAGATGAGGGTTGAACGCACGATACGCAGAAACCCAGTTGGATAGTTGTGTATATGCTCTTAAATAATGAGGTTCTGCTGGTCCTGCAGGGTCCCATTCCTTCCATAAAGGTTTACGAATAGGTAATAAAATAGGTAAACACACAAGGGTGTATTGCTCAGACAGGAAAAGTATATTAACAAAAAATAAGTCAAGTGTGTCTTTCTGCATTAAAAAAAGCATACAAAGGCCGATCCGTTCAAGTGTGAATAGAGTCCAGGAAATGCCGCAGACAAATCATTCAATCGCGTCACCATAGGTGCCGTCATGACACATCGTGACTCACAGAAAAAAAATATGATTTCATCCTTTCTTCTTTTATGTGCATGAAATGACACAGAGTCCGGTAACTGGGGCGCTGAAAAGACTCCCGACCGACCCCCCGCTTTTATACACATGTAATGAGTCACGCAGCAGCGGCGGACTCTCAATACACAATGAGACAACGGGACAATAGCAGGACAACAGGCCCCAGCTATGAGCAGCCCCGGAACATTCCAGTGTTGTTCTCTCTCTCTCTCTCTCTCTCTCTCTCTCTCTCTCTCTCTCTCTCTCTCTCTCTCTCTCTCTCTCTCTCTCTCCCTCCACCCAGCTATTTGTTATTTATTCCCACATGCGGATCCATACTATCGTTGCTCCTATCAATGCGAGATAGCGTCCGCGGCGGCGTGCGCGTTCAACTGATGGTGTTCCAGCAGGGGAAGGACTTAGCGATTAAAGCAGACAGGTGTTCTGGGTCCTGGGAGAAATAAAGAAAGAGAGAGGCCATCGATGGAAAACTCACGGCCGTCATGGAGCAACATCCATAAAATAGATCACGGCCAGGAGAGAGCGGGCACACGGGGGGGCCTCCTGGCGAGAAACATTCAATCCATACAACTCGCAATCTTTCACTTTGACGCCGGCTACCGGCTGGCATGCGGTGTGGGAACGCGGCGCAGGGTCTGTGGGGACGTTGTCTGCTTGTACACGTGGAGGAAGGTAAAGACAATGAAGTTCAACACGCGTGTGTTTGCTGTGAGGTCTCACAGTCGTCGCTTTTTGGTTGGAGTCTCAGTGTGTGCATGTGCGTCGCCAAGCGCTTCACAAGAGTAAAATTGTTTAAAACGATAAAACAGCACAAGGAAATGAACAGTACAGCATAATAAGCAATAGCAGATCTTAAAACACACCCATTACAAGCGCTGGACGAGACGGCATGAGGCGAGACAGAAGCCCTGTTTAAATAAATGAGTCTTTAGCTGCGTTTTTGAAGCAATCCACGGGGACCCCAGATTGTACAACTCCGAGAGGGCTCCACGGTGACGGGAGCCACCGCTCACTTCAAAGGCGCGATCACCGCACACAGGTGCCGGAATACCATGCGAGTCGATAGTCTACAGATGAAAAAAAAACTGAACTGGATGGGGAAACCAATGTAAAGAAGATAATCTGGGCGTGATGCGGGTCGCCATGCCGGACCTGGTCCTCAACAGCCGTAGCAGCAGCGCTCCGGAACGATTCGGAGACGGTCCAGGGGGGGGGACTTGTCGCTGAGGTTGAGCAATGTTTGTAAAAAGCACACTAAAGCTAAGCTAAGCAATTATTATAAGGCTGTGTTACATCCTGCATCGTGATTGGCTCCCATCCGCGTGGTCCGGAGAACGCGTATCCAGACCAGCGGTCCGTAAAGTGCGCGAAATTTGAGTTTGTATCTCGGCCAAAAAAAAAAGAAAGCCATATAATAATAATACACTTATTAACCTCCCTTGCTCGGTTAATAAGTGAGTTAATACAACTTTATTTTAACGTGCAAATGTCCTGAGCCGCCATTCCCTGCTCCTCGCGGCGGCGGCGGCGGCGTGGGGGATATGTATGGGACATTATTATTACACAGCATATCAGCCGCCGCCCGGCTCGCCGATTAGCATGAAGCGGCAGGACTCCTGGCAGCGGCCGCGTCCCGCCGGGCGGCGATTGAATCAACAATGTTTCTGTGTCATTTCTTGTCAAGCTCACAGCGGAGCGATGTCATCATGGGAAAGCTAATTGGATTTGCTGGCTGAGTGTGCGCTGCCGTGTGTGTGCGTGCGTGCGTGTGTGTGTGTGTGTGTGTGTGTGTGTGTGTGTGTGTGTGTGTGTGTGTGTGTGTCTGTCAAGGAGGCGCGAGGGGGAAAGCCACGGCGGTCTGCAGCGTGAGAGAGCAGGAGCATAGGAGGAGGAGGAGGAGGACGAGGAGGAGGAGGAGGAGGAGGAGGAGGAGGCGCACAGTCATAACAGTCAAATGCTAATACTCCTCGTATGCTAATACCTCGCATTAGCATTTCAGTTAAGTCACCCGGGTGGGGTTATTCACGGTTAACGTTCAAGAACCCTACATTGTTAATATCGGAAAATAATTTATTGTCGGAGCAAATTTATGTATTTAAGAAGAAAAAAAACCTGTTTTGAGGGTGGACTTTCAGTGCGCTTGTACGGAGATAATGAAAGGGGGGCACAGAGCGAGGGTAAAAAAAAGAAGAAGAAGAAAAAAACGCAAACTGCGGCAGAACTAAAGAGTGATTTACTGTATTCACCACTTGGCCAGCTCTTTTCACCGGAAAACAGACTAAACTGACAGAAGAATAAACGTCGCAGAAACTTTCCCAAGCATCACTCAGATTCATTATGTGCATAAGTTACGTAATACGCATTCTTACCTTGCACCCTTCACGCCATGCCTACCCACCATGCATTGCAAAGCCTTTATAGCGCTGCCCCTGAGCTGAGGGTGAGACTCTGTAGGAGGGTTCCGTCGGCACGGAGGCGGTGAACGTATTTACATTTTTCTTTCCGTCTAATTCTTTTTTTCCGGGAAAACTGTCAGTGCTTCTTGTAGAACATCATGGTGAATATAATGTTTTTGTTTGTATATATATTTAATACTCCCTATAGCAAACAGAGTTGATTAATTGTCTAGCCCCCCACCTTTGGAAATGATTCCCCCCCCCCCCCCACACACACACACACACACACACACAGCACAGAAGCACTTGGGCATTTTTTTTTTTTTTTTGCCGCAAATGTAATTACGTCCCCGGGTAAGCAGGGCAGCTTTTTAAAGAGCCCCTTCTTCTCGTCTCTTGCTCTTCAATACCTGATGATGTCATGGCCCCTTTGTGGGGTCGCAGAAACTCCTCAAATCAACTGCCACTCATGACCTTTTCCCTTTTCCCATTTTTTTTCCCCCTCCCCTGTCCCCTTTATCCATTTCTTTCTTGCGCTCTTCCTTTCATTCTCTTTCACTTGCTTCATAACCGAGGTCCTTTTTTTTTTATGGGGTTAATCAGGCAGCCCCCCCCCCTCCCCACTGGCTTGCTCTGCTTTCGGAGCCACTTTATAAGAAATGCATGCCCCTGTTTAAATGTATTGATAGTGCCCCCCCCCCCCCCACCACCAACACCCAACACCCACCACCACCCCCAACCCCCTCAGTCTTTTGTGCTGCTCGGCTGCTGAATTCTAAAAAGTTCCAGAACACGGAGAGAAAGCTCCGGCACATACACCATTATTCTGCTCGCGGCCAACGCGGCTCAACATATTTGACCGGGGACATATTGCAACCCTGAAAGAGTACAGAGTAGAGGGGGCTGCCGCGACCAGGGGAACGTTTCAAACATTTTATTGCCAACACTACACTCAATGGGCCAGGCTGGAATGTAAACTGGCAAACAAATGTTGTGATAGACAGCGTGTCTGGGGTATTTTATTGCCCTGTCTGTGGTGTGTCGGCGTACGGAGGGATAGTCACGTTGTAAACGGCGTAGGCTGTACGTGTTAAAGGCCGCGTTGCGTTCTGTTATTTTTTCTACTGGGTGGGTTTTTGTTGATTTATTCATCACGATGGGTTTTTGATTTAGAGAGGTGCAGGGTTTTAGAAATAAGAACTTTTTTTTTGCTTGAAATTCACATGTTTTAGCATTCGCTATTGAGACGGAAGTAGTGGCTTACTCAAATGGGGTTGATCGGAACAATAAAAGCTGTTTTTGGAGCTAGTCGTAGTGATAGGATTCCAATGACGATGATGGCTGTAGCTTTGGAAATTGGCAAATTGTGGATTTGCTTTTATCTGCTGCTGTGACTACTTAATAAAAGCCAGACCATGTTCCATGAAGACGCAAACATTCAGAAAAAGAAAGCTATGGCTTCTCCAACAGCGTGTTTCGGAAGAAAAGAGCAGTAATGATGCCTCACCAATACGACGGTTCCACCCGCTTCTGTTATGAAGCCATCGTTAAAAACCAGGAGAACATGTCAAATATGTGACGAACAAAGACTGTTGTCTCCTCTCTCCTGAACCACCAGTACTGCTTATCTTTAGAATGGAATATTACTAATGGTAAACCGAAGTGTGAGATCCGTAGGTGATAATTAAATCATTTGTCTGTATCAGCATCAAAGTGAAGAAAACAAACCAACCGGAATGAACAATTAATCAAAATAATATTGAAATCGTAATCTGGCAACAACAACAAAAAAAAGTGCAATATCCAAATCGCAGGAGCTGCAATTTTTTGGATCCGGGTAAAATGTGTCAATGTAAATATATAACTCCATTATAAATATAGTACTGCAAAAATGCCTTAATTGGCCTCCAAAAATGTTCTCTCCAGATGTAGGAAAGCATTTGTTTGTTTGTTTGCTTGGTACAGAACCCAACACATTGTGAAATTGTGATGCAATAATGATCACAGTGAATCATCGCAATGGTAACATCTGTTGAAATAATCGCAATATGATTTATTTATATCGTTAAGCCCCACAAACCACCATAGCGTTGAGCAAAACACAAGCGACAAAACACAAACCATTTAGTGACATTATACTGTAATCTGATGTCTGGGAAAGTAAAAGGTCACACGTAGAGTGCTCACATACGGTCCCTTTCTTTTTGTCACGATGATGTAATATTCAACATATCGAGAAAATACATCAAATAAGATGCCTACGCTCAGAGAACACATTAGGGAAAAAGAAGCACGAAGCCGTCATCGCGAACATAAACGGAATCGCGTATTATGCGTCACGATGACTCAGCCTCAATACGTCGGCGGTCATCGATCCGCCGTCGTGACTCATTGTGTTCGCGCCGCCGCCGTCTCGAACAAACCGTCAGCGACATCAGCTCCGAGGGTCGTCGTCGTCGTCGTCATGTTGTCGTGGTGGTCCCACGTCGCTGGGACCCCCACCTCTCCTCCCTGTTAGTCATCCGGCAAACCTCGGGGACACAAACACAAAGGAATGAATTAATAAAAACCAGAGACACACACACACACGCACACACACACACACACACACACACACAAAAGAACCCAACATGTAGGTTTACTCTCCTCGTGGGGACTTTTCACCAGCATACATACAGTATATGACTAATTATGGTTGTCAGAGCGGGAGGGGCGGGGGGGGGGTGGGGGGGACGGGGGTCTTCATTTGTCCCTCGCAAATCCTTTATGCTAGCCTCGCCGCCAACTCCCCCCCCCCACCTTCATCTCTCTGCTGTCCAAGTGATTACAGAACACTTAAATGCCTAATTGGACATACTCCTTATTAGCAATACAATTATACAGTCCTTGGGATTCTCACGTGTGTAGCCATCTGTGAAAGAGAGACACCATTCAACCTCGTCTATAATGCCAAAACTATAGTTATTCTGCGGTCGGGGACACGCCCCTCGCCCTTTGTGCGCGCGAGGTATGTATACGGAACCTATTTTTTTTTTTCCCGTCATTTGCGGAGGCCTCCCTTCCCCGTGGCCCTTTGAGGAATATTCACCTCTTTGCCGAACGCGGGAGACGCCTGCGTGAAGATAATCCAAATCTTCCATCACCGTGTGGGCCAGTGTGTACTATGTGTGATGGAAAAGGGAAGGAACGCAACTGTCAATCATGTGTTTTGGTTTCGATGGCTATTATTTTTATGCCGTATATTAATTTTCTATGTTATTTGTGAGTATGTGAACTGTCTGTTAAGTGTTTCTCTGAACATTCAATGTGACTCATTGACATATTTGAGCTGTCTTTACATATCAATGGGTTATTTATGTATGTTAAGTGTGTGACAGTGGGTTATACCAGAACACAATGCCAAGATTCAAAGCGTTGCATAACAGAAATGCACTGCGTATACCTTCACTCTCTTGTATAGCACTGTTTGAGAATTGAACTGTTTGTTGAGATTTGGACAACTTTTCCGTATTTGAACTCTAATTGAATAATATCCCCTCCAAACGACACCTCCGCACACAAAGCTACGACGCTAACCCCCCGCCGCCACGGCAGCGCAGTTCGACCCACCCTAAAGTAGGGGGTTATTGAACTTTGACACCGGCGTGATGGATGGATTGAGCCAGCCAGGTATATTAGAGCGTCTCCCCTCCCCTCTCTTCGGAGTGTCATTATCTGCGGCCCGCGATCTCCCCCCCCATCCCCCCCCGTCTGCCCGGGGGTCATCCACGACCACGGCTGTAATAAAACAGCTCTGATACTATCTAATGACAAGGCACAGTCCCGGGTTCCTGATGCCATTATCAAAAGTGGCCTCATCCATCAGCCTGGGCTCTGACGGGGGGGGGGGGGCGGGGGGGCGGGGGGAGGTTAGGTGGTGGGGTGGGGGGGGCTGCATGCGATGACAGGAAAGAACCGTGATGAGAGGCCTGCTCCGGAGAGTTGGAGGAACGAAGGGGGCCGGGCGGTGGAGGTGGCGGTGGAGGTGGAAGTGGAGGTGGGACTAGTTGGGGGGGGGGGGGGGCGAACGGAAGGTTGTTGTCGCTATTCTCTGGGGTGGGACGGCGTGGGACCAGCCACCCCGAACGCCCCGCCTCTTACCTCTGAGAAGAGAGGGCTTGGGGAAGGGGAGGGTTTTTGGGGGGCGGGGGGCGGGGATGCGGAGGTGGCGGATGGTGGCGGGGGGAGGGGTTTATTAGTGAGCGGGGGATCCATAACTCTTCCATCAGTTCTCGTGCCGCTGGTCTAAAGCCCCTCCCCCCCCCCCCCCCCCCCCCCCCCCCGTCCACTGGATCCACTTTTGGTTGGACCAGGCTTTGGAGCCAATCAGATTCCTTGTCCAAGAGTCAAAGAACAAGAACGATTACATTTTCATGGATAACATGCTGATATATTTATGTCTGATAGATAAAGATAGGATAGAAAATAAATTATTAAATGAATTAGTAAGTTATACATTAATTAGTAATACATTAATTATTGTACGTTTCTGAAAGGTCACATCAATTTGTCTAAAAATTTGCAATTTTAGTTTCCATTCCATTTTTTGGCTGAAACAACCCCGGCATTGAGAAATGTAGAATCCATTAATCATGAGGTGCGACTTCCTTTAATGAGTCTGTGCAAGTTCCCAGCAGCACCTTCATTTCCCCTGCCTAATATATTGCGTTTTAATTCAAAGACACACTTGTGTGTTACTTAAGCACAGGAAGCTTCCAGCCAGCTGAATAAAGCATTGAAGAAGTAAAAGGGGGGGCCGAGTTTATGCTCTTTCGGATTAACATGTTTGGAAATTCTAACTCCCTCCATCTGACATCTTTGTATATGAGAAGAAAAGGCGAGAACCTTTGACAACGACATTTTTTTTTCACATGATTGGGGATGTGAGAAAAAAGTTCCTTTGAAAAGCACTGAAGCCCAGGGAAATTGTTTGTTGACCACACAACAACCCTTTGCTCCGCGGCTGTCAGGCCCAGGGACATGAGGAATTCTTTTGGGAAACAGATTAATAGTAATTTTCATGGCAGTCGCATTCAGAATACGAGAGAGACAGAGGAGTAAGAAAAAGAAGACAATGGAGGGGGGGGGGGGAAAAAACTCTTGTCAAACATATCCTTGGACAATTTTTCCCCGCCGGTGATGAATATGGGCATCCACGCCATCTTGGATCTATACATCCTCCCGCTGTTGTTCAGCCGTATGCAAATGCTTTCGCCTCCAGATAAAGACCGGCTTGTAATTCCACTGGATTTGCTCCCAATAGCGGTTTTTTTGTTTTTTTTCTTGCGACTTGACTGAAAATGTCTCCCAGAATGCATTTCTCAGCGACAGGGAAGGTTTGGAAGGCGGCTTTGTGCCCGGCTCCCCCAGACCTCCTCATATTCTCCTTCCCTTTGTTTTAACACGGAGTTACTGAGACCTTTTGTTCCGACGAAGTGAATGGAATGTAAATCATCAACTTGTTGTTGAGGCCTGGGTTAAAACAATGCGGGAAAACATTGTATTCATTTTATTTTTCGAACTATTTATTTTATTTTGCATATATTGAATTAAAGATACATTAATTAAATCAGTCACAACTTGAATCAACACAATTTGCCCAAAAAGTGTGTGTATAGTGTGTGGGTGTGTGGCTTTGATAAATCTGAAAAAATAAAAATATATATATATACAATTAGTGCCAACAAGTGCTTTGATGCAAACCCAGATACAGTTATTATATGATACTATCTCATTTTAGATCGGGTCCGGGATACTATCTAATTTTGTAATTGAGAATAAACCTGTGTTATCATTGGTCAACGGCCATTAACGGATGCGGCCAGAGAACCCCTGGCCCGCTCTTTTCAGACGGTGCTCTGGTATTCGTCTGGAACCAGTTCATTAGTCCTTATTTGTTAGTGGTGTCGCGCCCGGCAGCCTCTGGGATCGTCCTCAGCAAACGCTAACAAATCACCCTCCCGCGACGCACCGCCGCTTGGCCAAGAGAGTCGGTTAAAAAGTCGGTTGAACTTTTGTCTCTCCGGCCAAGTTTTTTAAACCTATAATTGTTTTAAGTGCAAGTATCAATCACAGCCCCCTGTGCCATTTACAGTTCATTCTCACCTTCATAATCACCATTAGCCCCTTTCGGAGTTATATAGGAACACCCGTAAACAATAGCCCCTTTCTGTTTGTGTCGGTACGGTTAATGTGTCTTGTGTGCACACGTATCTGTGTGTGTCTGTGTGTCTGTGTGTGTCTATGTGTGTGTCGGTGTGTCTGTGTGTGTGTGTGCTGGTGTCTGTGTGTCTGTGTCGTGTGGTGTGTGTGTGTGTGTGTGTCTGTGTGTGTGTGCATGCGTGTGCGTGCATGCTTGTCTGTGTGTGTGGGCGTGTAATTGTGTTGAGTTGAATCCTTGCATGTTGTGTGTGTGTGTGTGTGTGTGTTTGTACACACACACACACACCACACACACACACACACACACACACACGTGCCACTGTGGGCTTGTTGCTGTGGGGAGACAGGCTCCTTAATAGAGCAGGGCGTCTGTAATGGGCAATGATGGCGTGGCAGCCGAGGAATAAAAGCATGTCAAAGAGCGCCGTTATCGATCAGGCCCGGTGCGCTGGGTGGCTGGGTGGCTGGGTGGCCTCCCAACACCTGTGCTCTTAATGGCACGCTTAGCTCCTCGCGGTTACGGAGATAAATCATGACACACAGGACACGCTGAGCTGCACTTCTTCAGGGCCCCCAGCCGTGTGTGTGTGTGTCGGTGTGTGTCGGTGTGTGTGTGTCGGTGTGTGTGTGTGTGTGTGTGTGGGGCAGAGCGCTCCCCTGACATTTTACATTTTGTTAATAACGCTGTGTGTGGGTGTGGGTGGGTGTGTGTGTGTGTTTATGTGTGTTGTGTGTGTGTGTGTGTGTGTGGACGGGTACGATGCAGGTTTGTAGTTATTACTGAGTGAGTTTATATGTGTGTGTGTGTGTGTGTGTGTGTGTGTGTCCGTGGGTGTCTATGTGTTTGTGCGCATGATGGATGTATGAGTGAATGTGTGTGTGTGTGCTCTGCATGTGCACGTATGTCATCATGTGTATGCGAGTAAATGGGTGTATATGTGTGCGTGTATGCGTGTGTGTGTGTGTGTGTGTGTGTGTGTGTGTGTGTGTGTGTGTGTGTGTGTGTGTGTGTGTTCTGCATGTATGTGTATGTCTTAATGTGTATGTAAGTAAATGTGAGTATATGTGTGCATGTATGTGTGCGTGCATGTGTGTGTGTGAGTGTGTGTGTATGTGTGCATGTGTGTGTGTGAGTGTGTGTGTGTGTGTGCATGTGTGGTGTGTGTGTATAGTGTGTGTGTATTAGGTGTCGTGTGTGTGGTGTGTGTGTATGTGTCTGTGTGTGTGTGTGTGTGTGTGTGTGTGTGTGTGTGCATTGGAAGGAGAGCACCGCGCGTCTGCATTCATCAGCAGCAGCAGCGTGGACGTGCCGGCTCCGGGCTCCGGGCTCCGGGGTGGCAGCAGACTGGGAGATGGACGCCTCCATTGAGCTCTCTGTCATCCCTCCACACACTCACTCCCAGACGGCCAGGATCTATATAAGCTCCGTGCGACGCGGCACACAATCTGTCTGCCGGGCCCGCTCGGCTCGGCTTGGGAAAATCTGCTCTCAATGGCACTAAATTCAGGTCCCGGCAAACACTCATCAAAACATATGCTTTGATTCTTCCCATCAGAGAGGTTAATGGGATTAATTCCCATGTTTGTTCACTTAAATGTCGCTGAGTATGAATAATTCATATTCCCAGTAGAAATCACACATGTTAATTCTGCCCCCTCCAAATAAATGAGGCTCTATGCATTTTGAGATCTCTCAGTCATTTACTGGTTAACGATGCGTTGCTGGTTGAACTGGAGATGCCCTTCCTTTCAACGAACACAGGACGTCCAATAAGAGCATTACATTTGCCCCAGTCACTGTATACGATTATATATAAAGCAGACCCAGTAGATAAGCTTGTATAGGCCAGACCTTCTGCCAAAGCTCCCCATCACACCTTCCTGGAAACCGGCCAATCCACTTAATCCTGACAATTTGGCCTCGAAGATATTCACTCAAAATGGAACATTTCTTAGCCTGTAAAAATGACAAATGTGATAACAAAAAAAAGAAAAGTGAAAAACTGGAAAAATATGTTATTTTAGGACCTGCAAATATTCAATAAATATCAAGACAATCCTACAAAAACACCGAATTGGATAGATTATCGTAGGCAGCACTGAGCCACCTGCGCCACACCAGTACCACCAGTACGTCTTGGAGTGATGGCATGTAATCCAGAAGTCACCTCGCCCCTGCGGGCTCTTAAAGATTTTGACCCTGTGTTCCTCCCTTTCATGTGGGTAATGCAGATTACAATGGGCCCACGACTGCAGCTGTTCCCACCTCGCCTCCTCTTAAGCGGAGCACACAGTCGGCATTTTTTGCTAAGCAAGGGGCCGCTATCATTGCAGCCTTGGAAGCAGATAGGCTCGTCGGTCCTTTTTTAGTTTTCATGGGAATTCCGAACTGTGTATCGGCGTAAAAGATATTGGGGAATGTACATCAAATGCAAATCATGTCGGTGGGCGGAACGCTTGGCCGCTTGGCAATCATTCTCTTATCAATGCGAGCACGCAAACCGACACGCAGCTTCTATAGGAGCGCAGAAAAAAAAGCCGGAGCCTTTTCGACGTCCACCGTGCACGGCGTGTCAAAGTTCACGACGTATTCCCCGAGAATTTATACCGCACTTGATACTTGAGTCACACTGACACAAAGTGTTAATTTTGAAACGGTCTGGTGCTTTTCATCAGCAAAAGGTCATTTTCACAGTGCCTCCGCAGACCGAGGCAAAAGGGCAGGAAAACAGCAAAAGGTTATTTTGGACAGTCTCCAAGCCATGGGATTTATTATGCCTTGTCAGTGGATCGCTTGGTGTGTTGAATATATTTCCCTCTAAACTAATTGACCAGTATGGTGAGAGGCACTGAATTAGGCAAATGGGCCCAGAATGTGAAGTTGGACTTGATTTATTGCTTTGAATGCGAGTTGAATCAATGGCTGTGCTTCCCAAAAAACCATTGCGTTTTTCCCAGCTCAAATCATTGTCATGGCTAAGAAAAGAGAGATTATGCGGGCTTAATGAGCCTCGGCGGTTGAATGTGTTTGCGCGCCATTCACCGGCGAAATCATATTTAATGGCTGACACTCATGGCATGGCAGGTCCTTGGTCTTCCTAGTGGCAGGTCACCTTCCTCGCCGCGAAGGGTCTTTAGGAAGGGGAGAGAGGGCCAACGATAGGCGCTTACATTCATGAAAAGAGAAGGAAAAAGAAGGGAGAAAAAAACGCTGCATGCATGAGAAATAAAATAGGTGGTGTGGAAGCATGGGGGTGGAGGGTGGGGTGGTGGGTGGTGGTGGTTGGAGAGTGGGTGGTGGGGGAGACGTAGCTCATTCCAGAGGCCGGTGGGCTTCAGTCAGCTGACCTGACCGAGCCAGACTTCATGGGAGACCTCACAAGCTTGACGAGACACCTTTGTTTGGGGAAGAAGAAGAAGAAGAAGAAGAAGAAGAAGAAGAAGAAGAAGAAGAAGAAGGAGAATAGACCTCATTTGATTTGGTTCCTCGATAGGGCAGTGGTCCTGCAGGTGGTGAGGTGATTCAAGCTGAATTTTGCGAATTCATTTTGATTTCCCCTCGTTGAACCAGATCTTCTGTCCTTTCGCATCTCTCTTTTCACATATATAGACCATGTCTATATATGTGTATATTCCACAACTGCAATAGTATTCATTTGCAAATCATCCGCAGTTAACTGACCTCCAGTAAAAAGAGAGTTTGAAATGATGATGAAATATTTAGCATTGATTTATTCCTGTGTTTATTTCTTTATTTATATATTAATCAATTGTTTTATGTTTAACTCAAAGTGTATTGGGCTGTACACAACTGCGTGATTGAAATGACAAACGTAATAAGGATATTCAAGCGATTTATGGAACACGTTATCACATCCATCCTGATGCACGATTACGAATTGCCGATAAAGTTTGTGCAATTAGCCTTAGTTTATTGTGGGACAAGTATGAAGCAAGGCTTCACGCCTCCTCATAATCGATGCCAGCCAGTGAAATCTGAGCCACTGTCAATAACAATATGCTTCCATTAGGCACAACACATGAGCATGAGCAATTATGAGATTAACAGCCATTGGCTGACAGAGGAGCAGAGTCCAGCCCATCCCATTCCGCTTTAATAAGCACAGAACTCACCCCATTGATTATTCAGTACTAATATGCAATAGCTTAAATCAATAAGCGTTTGGCTCCCATTGCACAATAAATCCAATTCTTCTCATTTGCAAAAGGAATGAAATTAGTGGAGAAATTGATCACCATTTTCTAATTTGTAATAACCCTTAAATTGGCTTCACAATTGATTTTTGTATGCGTATTATATATCCAAAGGGGTTTTTTCTTGTAAAGCAAAAGGTATTAGATTAATATGTAAAAGCATATTGATCTCATGTAGTTATCAAAGGTTTAGTATTTTTTTTTCCTGGAAACATTTGTCGTTAAACATGGTAGTTTGTTTCCTACATACACACAGCATCAGGCTGATGCTGTGAACAATGCAATTGTTCGAGTGTACAGTAACAATGGCTCATATTACTGTTCACATTAAAGAAAGAACAATGCATTGCTCATTGGAGACTCCATAAAACCCCCCTTAAGACTCTTTAATCACATAGTTACACATACGACTATTTGGTTTTCAAAGCCATCTCTCCTGATAGAGTGACCATGAGAGAGAGAGAGAGAGAGTGTGAGAGAGAGAGAGAGAGAGAGAGAGAGAGAGAGAGAGAGAGAGAGAGAGGGAGAGGGAGAGGGAGAGGGAGAGACATCATTACTATGTAAGGCATCCATATGGTGTAAATGTTGAGCTTGTGTAAAGCCATTCGGCTTAGCTCTAGCTAAGCCTTTTTCTTCGTCTTCTTCTTCTTCTTCTTCTTCTTCATCTCCTCCTCCTCCTCCTGCCACCGGTTATATCTCTGAGTTGGTGACGTGACCGTCAAAAGATTTGTGTCTGGAGATGCAGTAGCACTATATGCATCAGTAGTAGTAATGGTAGTGGTGGAGTACTACTACTACTCTTACTATTAGAATAATTAGGTATTGATTGATTGACTAGAATACACACAATCAGGTGAGATTCCTGAACGGCAAATGCACGTTACGACCTATTTTAGAACGTCATCGCAAATGTACTTAAGCTTAAAGCCATAGAGCTGTTTACATGAATACAATACAACAACAGAAGAAGTGGTGAACAATCAAAGTACTTAAGGTGAACTTGCCTTAACCCATTACATTCACATCAAACAACTGAAGGGGAACGTAATGATCGAGAATGCTAATCCCTGAGATTGAGTTGAACAAAAAAAGAATAATTATATATATATATATATATACCTAGCGGAAGAAAAAGAACACAGTAAAAGCATATTGAAGTTTCTTCTCCGAAACGTACAATTTGAAATCTCCCGAGAACTTCCCAAGTAGACGGTCGTCACCTTGGTCCTGAAGGCTCTGCCCTTAATTACACAGCAGCCCTAATTACACAATCTGGAGGGGAGAGAGAGAGCGAGGGGCAGATACAGTGAGGGAGAGAGAGGGAGAGAGAGAGAGAGAGAGAGAGAGAGAGAGACAGCGAGACAGAGAGAGAGAGAGCAGAAAGCCCAAATCCAGCCATTGTAAATGGAGATGGCTGCCTCCTGATGATACCTGTTGTGGGGTTCGGGTTTTTTCTCCTTCTACCGCGTTGAGAGGTGCAAATAATCCCGTCAGAGAGAACAATAGCCACGCACCTGTCTCATGCCCCGCCCCCTGCCCCCCTCCCCCCTGCCCCTCCCCCCCTGCCCCTCCCCCCCTGCTATCCACACGTCTGCTGCTTACTTCACAACAGTCCTAGCGGTGGCTGCGTGACTCAGAAGGTGAGCTATAAAGTGCAGAGGCTGCCTGGCCTCTCTTCCTCCTCCTCCCCTTCCTCCTCCTCCTCCTCCTCCTCCCAGAGACCCAGCGACGATAGAAGATACCGGAATAAGCGACACATAGCAGACCTCCACACACAGTGGACACAATATACAACTCTACACACACGGTGGTGGTGTGGTACCCGTGTATTGTATTACCGTTTTAGAATATAATCTCTAACTGAGTACAAAAAGTTTTTAAAGATGACGATGATATTAAAGGTACTATAAGTAAGAATCAGTGCATTCTGAGCTCCGTGGCTTGAGACAATAACAATCAGACTATATAACTAATATTAGTTCTAATCATAATTAAACCTTGTACACATTTAAACCTGCCTCAAATATAAGAGAAATCAGCCCAAAAGCTGTTCTACATGACAGAGAGAGTCGGGGAAGCTCTCATGTTTTAACTTCAACCACAACCTGCTACAACCTGCGAGAACTAACATTAGATTCTGATTGTTATTGTCTCATCTCACGGAGCTCAGAATGCACTGATTCTTACCTATAGTACCTTTAAGAGAGATCAATTTATAGTCATTCATAAGACGGTGTCGCGTATTGTTCATAAATTGGTTAATCTGCATACGAACGGGCCAGTGTTTTGTGTTAATGAGTTGACCTGGGGGTCAAAGGTTAAGCTCTCTTCCAGTTGAGTTGTCAGCACAGCAGGGCTATTGTGTGTGAGGAGGCAGGCAGAGATGGAGTTGTGTGTGTGACTGTGTGTGTGTGTGTGTGTTTGACTGTGTGTGTGTGTGTGTGTGTGTGTGTGTGTGTGTGTGTGTGTGTGTGTGTGTGTGTGTGTGTGTGTGAATATGTGCGTGTGTGTGCGCATGTGTGGGTGTGTGTGTGTGTGTGTGCATGGGTGTCTGTGTGTGTGTGTGTGTGTGTGTGTGTGTGTGTGTGTGTGTATGTGTGTGTGTGTGGTGTGTATGTGTGTGAGTGTATTTGTGGAGTGCACACGTGTGGAGTGTATTGTGAGTGTGGTGCATATGTGTGTGTGTGTGTGTGGTTGATGTGGTGTGTGTGTGTTGTGTGTGTGTGGGTGTGTGTTGTGTGTGTGTGTGGTGTGTGTGTGTGTGGGGTGATTGTGTGTGGCACATGTGTGAGTGTGTGGCATATATTGTGTGTAGTGTGCGTGTGTGGTGTTGTGTGTGTGTTGTGTGTGTGTTGTGTGCACAGGTGTTGTGTGTGTGTGTGTGTGTGTTGTGTGTGTGTGGTGTGTGTAAGTTGTGTGTGTGTGTGTGCGTGTGTGTGTGTGGTGGTGTGTGTGTGCACATGTGTGTGTGTGTGTGTGGTGTGTGTGCACTTAAGTGTGTGTGTGTGTGTGTGTGTGGGTGTGTGTGCGGGGGTGAGATAGGCTAAATGCTCTGCTTGTAATGATTCCTGCAGCTAGTGTGGTGGCCTCCACCCGGTCAAGTGTTCCTCAGATCTCCGTCCCCACCCCTCCACACCCCCCCACCCCCCACCACCACCACCAGACACACTGATCTCAACGCCCTGTCTCCCCCCACCCCCCCCCCACCTCTCCCTCTCTCTCTCTCTCTCTCTCGCCCCTCTTCTATCATTATATATCTCTCGCTATCTTTCTGACAACACACAGTGTGACAACATACAGTGTGTGTGATCGCATTGCTTGCGGGTCGCTCGCAGTCAAAGAAAATCCCCCCCCGGTGAGAACCACACACACACACACACACACACACACACACACACACACACGGACAGACACAACAGATTAGAACACATCAACTATGGTTGTTACTACAGTATTGCGCCCGCCCCCCCTGTGTAGACCACACTGCTGCAAGTGAGGGAGGACTAGTCTCTCTGACCCTGGACCAGGCTCAACACCCACTCACAGCTGCTCCACCGGGGACCTTGTAAATCTCCACCTGTCACACTGACTTTCATGTTCACGTATGTTGTGGAAAGACATTGAATTTATCTACAGTATTTACGTGATAAGGTATGTCATAGTGTCACGCAAAATGTATAAAAACTCTTGAGAATTCTATACCATTCTATGCTTTTATCGTTTGATACTTCTATTAATGTTTTATTAATTAATCTTCTATTAATCTATTAATCGCAATTATGAACGCTTGAATCCTGTTCTATTCTTATCTTTATGTAACACAGCGATATATTGCTGTCTCTGTTTCTACAAATGTACTCATTTGGAAGTCGCTTTGGATAAAGGACTCCGCCAAGTGCCCTGAATGTAAATATATATACTTTAGGTTTTTATTTTTTAATAAAAAAGTATTTTCATTCCAAAAAATGTATCTCAAAAATGGCGTCCGGCTGTCCGAGTGGTAAAGCTGTCATTCCAGAGCAGGGCCCCCGGTGGCTCCTCTCCCCGGCTGGGCAGCGTCCACTCCTCGGCTCCTCGGCTCCTCGGCTCCTCCGGTGCACGTGACCCTCGGATCATTAGGAGCCGTCCATTAGGAACGTTCCGGCCTCGTCTTTTATGGACCGCACCTCTTCACGCCTCTGTGTTTGATGTCGAACGGCTGAACTGCGGATGTCATTTCCTGCGCTGAACCCTTCTAATTTAGCCTCTCCCACGAACCCTCTCTGTGTCTTCACTCCCTTCACCCCCCCCCCCCCCCCCCCCGCCATGCCGGGGGGTCCTACAGGCTGACAGGCGAGGGAAGCCCAACGGATGTGATTCTGATGGCCCCACAACCTTGCCTCCTCGTCGACAGAGCAGTTGGCCCGCAAGTCTCTGACCCACGACAGGCTGCACCGCCGCCGCCGCCGCCGGTCAACTTCAACGTACAACGGAGCGACAGTTTTGAAATAAAAGTAGAACCAATGTTTATGTCCCTGAATGTCCCTAATGTGTGTGTGTGTGTGTGTGTGTGTGTGTAAGATAAGAGAAGAAGATAAGATAGAACTTCCTTCATCCCGATGGAAATTATTGAATGTATACAGTATATGTACTGTATGTGTGTGTGTGTGTGTGGTGTGTGTGTGTGTGTGTGTATTTTGTATGGGGGAGGAGGGGGGTATCACGCGCATGTGTATTTGTGTGTGTGTGTGTGTGTGTGTGTGTGTGTGTGTGTGTGTGTGTGTGTATTCATTCACATGCGTCGGTGTGTGTGTGTGTGTGTGTGTGCGTGTGTGTGTTTGTGCGCATGTACGCCGTGGGTCCGTCGCATATGTGTGCATTTTTTATAGGTGCTGAAGGGCGAAAGCGTTTATGCCGCGCCGACTACAATGAGCACAGATGTGTCAGATGTATGTTAACCCCTCCGCTCCCTCTTGTGTGTCCACTCCACCGCGGAGCAGATGTTTGTATCCCGGACGCGGTTAATATCAAGAGTAATCATTACACAATCTGGCCCCGTTACAAAAGAAAAACCTTAAGCTGTCTCTTCTCCTTTTTGGCCGGCTGTGATGAATGTAAGAGCAGAGCCACATTCATTTCATAGGGCTATGAATTTATTGGCCGAGGCCCCTCGGGCTGAAGGAACCTTTTCAAACGGAGGTCAACGTAAAAGGGACTTAAGCGGCGTTAGCGGTTTAGTGTCACAGCTGGAAATAGAGTCCGGGAGATTTTTTTCTCGTGTCGCGTTTAGTTTTGTTTTTATGGGTCTTTCGGTGAGATTGATAATGCGCATTATGGGAGTGTAGTCCAGTGACAGAGAGCTTAAATGCCAAAGCAGAAAGCCTGTGAAGTATTCCCATAAAGCAACATGCGCACATTTCCAAGGAGACGTATGGAATTTAGTCGGAGTCATTACGATGAACTTCGTACAAATTGTACCTGTCCACGGCGGCGCACCGATTCTACCGCACAAAGAAAGTCTTTGCGTAACAATAAACACCTTTTCGTACGCACGTACACACACACACGCACACACACACACACACACACACACACACACACACACACACACACACACCCCTGCACGTGTGTAATCATGTAAACAGGGCCACAACATGTCATCGCCCGTATTTTCTTAATAGCTTCTTGTTTCTACGTCTGCCAGAATGTGTAGCTGTTTCTGTCATGGCTGACAATTTGATAGTTTTTCACACTTTAGTTTGCCAAGATTTTCTCCCAGCTCCCATTTCTGGCCCCCCGAGCCAATCAGAGTGGACCCTTATTCTCCAAGTTTCTCACTGGCTAGCGATTTGGCTCTCGGAAATCGCCGCCTTCACAGCCAACTTTGGTCCAGACGGCCCTCTCTCTCTCCCTCTCTCTCTCTCTCTCTCTCTCTCTCTCTCTCTCTCTCTCTCTCTCTCTTTGTTCACAAGCGTTTACATGACGTGTGCAAGGTGTGAACATTTTGCAATTGTTATAACTGTAAGCTTAGCAACCGCACACAAAGCAAAACAAACTCAAAAGCAACAGAAGTTCTTAATAAAGGATTTGATGGATTCCTCCATCAATTGATTAGACTTTCTTTTTTTTAATCAGCAAACACTCTCAATTATATGTATGAAAGGTTAAAGTTTAAGCTACTTTGTTGGTGGTTTATGAAGTGATTACAAAGTGCTTCAAGAGTGTTTTCAGACAGTTGGAGAAGAAGACATGAATTGTTAATCACCAACCAAACAGCAACCCGGTGAACCACACTTTCCACCGTTACATTTTCACCGCCAGGTTGCTCAACTACCCTATTTTGCAGCCTTTTTAAAGCAACCGAACAATGTTCTGTTCCCTTCAATAAGTTCCCGTTCTATGATTATGTTTCATTTTCCACTTTGGTGGCGTACAGAACTACGGCAAATGCATTACCAGCATTCTGAAAAACGTGACTTTAAAAGCGGACAGGGTGCATTTCACACTAATTTCGGCCCGTGGTCCGTTCCCCTGATGAAATGCTGCTTTCAGACGAATTAGCCTAATGTGATTTTCTCCCAAAAAAATAATCCCATAGAATCCCAGAGGAGAACAATAGGGTCCTCAGAATAGCGCCCTGAGACGTGCAGAATGTCTCATTGAGTCAAACTTGGTGTCTGTCTGGGCTCCTGTCTGGAACGCAAAAGGTCTGTCCTGCACTCGTATGACTTAGTTATGCTTATGGAGCGTGACGTTGATGTTTTCGCTCAATATTGACCTTAGGAGTGTCACCGTCGGTTATCATAATATTTTTGTGTGACGTTTCATACGCTGTCTGGAAGACCTGTCATTTTCCATGTCATTTTTCACGGTTGCGACCGGGAACCCAGACGTTTTTTTTTTTAAATATGGCATTCCAAGGATAATACTCGATAATAACTATTCTCCTGAGAAAACAAAGGGGGCGCGGATCAGGCGGCCCGTAACGCACAAAAAACAAACACACAAAGGCGCGCGCACACACACACACACACACACACATGAGCACAACGCAACACTGTGAGGGCCACCTTGTAAGGCTGTGGCCCCCGTTTGTAAAGACCCCTCTAGACAGTGAGCCCCCCCCCCCCCACCCACCCCTCGCCAGTTATTGTCAGAATCAGACGTGGGATTTAGAGAATGTCTGCTGCGTTGGGGGAGTTATGATTCCTTCTATTTTTTTTTGGGGTCGGTTGGCTAATACCTTCCAAACAATATGCGGTGCAAAAACTAAATATTAATCTATGCACAGACTTTGCCCCCCCCCCCCCCCCCAACCCGCCAACCCCCGGGCCCCGGCTGTGTCTGAGTTTGCACGTGTGTGTGTGTGTGTGTGAGTGTGTGTGTTTGTCAGACTTGTGTATGTGTGTGTGTGTGTGTGTGTGTGTGTGTGCGTGTGTGTGTGTGTGTGTTTCGGGCTCTGGGTCGGCCGGGCTCCAGGCCTATTATCTGTGTGTGTCTTTGTTTGTGCTGATTTATTTCAGCAGTGCTCTCTTGGCCGGGCCCTGGGTGCCTCCTCTTTGTCCCCTCCTGTGTGAACGCAGGAGCCTTTGACCACCGTTGACAGTGTGAATATTTTAGCTCCCCTTTATTTTCCGTCGTTCTTTCTTTCTTTTTTTTTTCATATGCAGCCCAAACTTTTATTTAAAGATGAGTAGACTAGGGGTGGTGGTGGGGGGTGGGGTGGGGGGGGGGTATCGAGGGTGGGGGGGCGAGGTTGCAGATGGTAAGACTCGGTCCGGGGATTTTACATCAATTTCTGCAACTTTGGGAGAACTGTAAATGTCATGTATCTGTTCATCTGTTCATCTGAACATCTGATGACAAGTTTAACCTCAAGGGTTTGGTTTTTTTTTTATCAGCAAACACTCTCAATTTATATGAAAGTTAATGTTAAACTACTTTGTTGGTGGTTTGTGAAGCGATTGCTTAAAAAGATGTAACTTATAAAGTGTTTTCAGGCAGTTGGAGAAGTAGACATGCAAACTGTTGTGACAATTGTTAATCACAAAGAAAGAAACCCAATCCAAAAGCAACCCTGTGAACCACACATTCCACCGTTACATTTTCACCGCCAGGTTGCTCAACTACCCTATTTTGCTGCTTTTAAGGCAACCGAACAATGTTCTGTTCCCTTCAAATAGTTCCTGTTCTATAATCCTATGATTATGTTTAATTCCCCACTTTGGTGGATTATAGAACTATGGCAAATGCATTAACTACATTCTGAAAACATGACTTTAATAGTGAATAGGGTGCATTCAGATCTGACGATCTGTCGATCGGTCGATCGGTCGATCGGTCGATCTGTCATCTATCTTTCTATCTGTCTATCTGTCTCTGTCGATCTCTGTGTTTATCTATATCTATCCATCTGTCTGTTGGTCTATCTATCTGTAGGTCTATGCAGCTATCTATCAATCAATATATCTGTCTATTTATCTCATCAGTCGATCTGGTCGACCTATCTAGGAAGGAAAAAGAGAAGAGAGGAAGAAAGGTAGAGAGAAGAAAACACACGCTAATGAAATGTATTTAAATCCTTAACCGTGTTTTCGGTTCACTCCTCCACTCCTACATTCACGACGAGGATTACCGAGTTCATATTACCAATATCAGCGTTCATATTTTAGTCGTGGCGTGTCGGGTTATGTTTCGGCACACACACACACACACACACACACACACACACACGGGTAAATGATTATTCACCGCAGCCCCGCTTATCGTGTTTCCCTTTCATGACTTTCATGAACTTTTTTTTTTTTTTCATTGTTTTTTTGTTTTCTCCTTTTTGTCCATTCTTCTGGCGGTACAAGCAGGCCTGTGGACTGGACGTGCCCTCCCCGGCTCCAGCACAACACAACGCTTCTCAGAGCAGGAACAGGTGCAACAGGTGTCCCCCCTCCTAGCCAAACATTACAGGAGAGGTGAAGACTTTACTCTTGTTTTGGATGACAAACGTATGAGAACGTTCTGTGCAACGTTCTGTGCAAAGACCGGCCGTTTGTGGTTTGTGTTAGCAAATTTGGATTTTAATCTCTGTTATGGAAACTAACTCGGAGCCTAAAATAATGTTGTCATGCCGATGATCTTATTGATGATTAATTGGATTGCGTTGTCTGACGTCAGCACGCGCCTCGGCGTGGAGTGTTATCTGGTTAGCTATCAGAATGAGATTACGAATCCGAAGAAGGAAACACCCTCGTTCAAAACGGTTTATTAAATATATGAAAACAAGTATTCTAACCATGCATCTTTGCCTGTTAAATGCTGATAACTAAACACTCAGTTTTGGCAAAATTGTGTTTGTATGTACAGTATAGCAAAATAGGTATCGTTTCTATACATTGTTGTCTATATATATGCATATTCTTCTATATTTTGTATTGCCTTGGTGTAGTTTTGTGTTTCATGTTTTGACCTATGAATTTTTCTATTGTCTATTTCTACACGTTTATTTTTTTTCTTGAACAGAGCAATTGTGACATAAACCGTTTCCCTGTTGATGAATGTGATTTAGGAGTGATTTAGAAACAGGTTGAATGAAAAACTGTATATTTATTGACTTTATTGATTTATTTACTTTTTCGATTTCGATTTCTGGGGCCGATAATCCTGTCCCTGAATATCCTCGTGGAGGTTTTGAGTGTACTCTGTATGACACTGTAAATACGCACACAGGTCGTAATTCTCGGAGGAACCAAAGTTCACAGGGTAGGGAACTATGAGTTCTTGGAGGTAGCATTCGACAGTCCAGGTCCAGTCTGCCCCAGTGGGTCAGGAGCACTGCTCATGGTGATTCACACACACACACACACACACACACACACACACACACACACACACACACGCAACCACACACACACACACACACACTGTTATGATCGTGAGATTGTTTGTTCAGCCTGGGCAGCATATGTTTCACAAGTTGAGACATCTCAGATTAAAGCTGTTCGCCTGTTTAAGATGTGGACAAGGACAGCGTTTGGATTTATTAATCCAGCTGGTGTTTTCTAATGAGAGTCCCCCAGACACCACCGACCCAGCCCCCACGCACACACACACACACACACACACACACACACACACACACACACACACACACACACACACAACACACACACACACACACATTCACTCTCCCTGTAAACCTGTGTACAGAGAGAGAGAGAGATGTGCACCACTTTACACCAGCAGCGGGGCACGTTGTACAGTCGGACAGATCTTCGTCCTCGAACGACAGTAAAAGCCCACGATACTCCATGTCATCACGGAATTGATGAAGATTGATGTCCATAAACAAAGAGTCTGTCTGTGTCGTAGCCCGCGGTGCGATTATGAACTTGTTTGTAACCCCAAACAGAAACGTAGGCATGGAAAATGAATGAGTCACATTCATCACCGTCGCTGGGATCGCCTCTGTAACAACGATGTTATTCTTTCCGAGTGGATATATGGATATAAACAGCCCCGCGTCACTTTGGCCATATAGTCAGAACGCGCCCCCCCGGACGGGGACCCAATTATCAATTTACGTCGAACACACGACAGCTCGCAAAAAACATATTTGGTACACGAGCCACAAACACAACAGGTTTAGCATCGTTATCTTATCTCGTTATATTATCTCGATGACGCTGTCAAAACTGGTTTGGATGTTTTTTTTGTTTTTTTTACCATGTCACCATTATAGACAGGGAAGCACTTTGCCCCCACTTGAGCGGGGGATGTGCAAACATAAAGCAGAGTGACTGGGTTTGGCAGACTTGTCAGCCTGCAGATCCCACTCCAGGAGAGGGGGGACATTTGCACAAACAGAGACAGAGAGTCACGCAGACAGTGTGCAGAGTACAGAGTTTGACAGTCGACACACTCATGTATGCCCACACACACACACGCACACACCACACACACACGACACACACACACATACAGACACACAGGGCACACACACACAGGACGGACGACACAACGACGGATTAAAGCCTCGCAAGACAGCGAAGCAACAGAGACAGAGGACAGACAGACAAGACAGACAGAACAGACAGGGACAGACAGACAGACAAGACGCAGAGATGGACATGGTCTGTCGATGAGTGTGTGTCAGTTCCGTGCAGGGAGAGTGTGAAGAGAGAGATAAGTTGCGGATCTGTTTTGTTTGAATCGTGTGCGTGTGTGGTATGTGTGTGTGTGGTGTGTGTTGTGTGTGTGTTGTGTGTGTGTAGCGTGTGTGGCGTGGCGTGTGTGTGTCTGTGTGCCTTTGTCTGCGTGTGTGTGTGTGTGTGTGTGTGTGCGGGCAGGGCACTGTGGAGCGTTGAGGCGTCGAGGGCCCTCTCGCCCCCGCTGATCACAACAGGGGTCATCAATTTATGTCCAGGCATAATAAGTACCAAATGGTTTTGATGCTGAACATGGAATTAGCAGCGTGCCTTGTGGGGAGCGGATAGGAGGGCCGGCGGTTGGTGGTGGTATGGTGGTGGTGGTGGTTGGTGGTGCGTGCTGGGAAGGGGGGGGTGGTGGGGGGGCAGCGTCGTGCTTTGGAGGTGATTTGTCCCAATTTGTCCCAGTCTGCCCGTCTGCACACACTCATGGGGGTGGAAGCCAGCGTGGGGTAGCTGGTTAGCATAGGCTGGCTGGCAAACGAGCTAGGCTGACTGGGCCGACTGGCTGGCCGGGTGGCTGGTTGCCGGGCTGGCTGGGCGGCTGGTTGACTGACTGGTTGGCTATATGGGTAGCTGGCAGGCTGACTGACGGGCTAGCTGGCTGACTAGCTGGCTGGTTGACTGGCTGGCTGGTTGACTGGCTGGATGGCTGACTGGATGGCTGGCTGGCGTGGCTGGCTGGCTGGTTGATAGGCTGTCTGTCTGGCTGGCTGGCTGACTGACTGGGTTGACTGACTGGCTGGCTATATGTGTGGCTGGCTGGCTGGCCGGCTGTGGACTGTCTGACTGGCTGGCTGGCTGGATGGCTGACTGGCTGGCTGGCTGGCTGGATGGCTGGCTGACTGGCCTTGACTGACTGGGCTGGCTGGGCCTATATGGTGGCTGATTGGCTTTGACTGGCTTGGCTGACTGTGTTGACTGATGGCTGCCTTTATGGGTGTGCTGGGGCTGGCTGGCTGGCTGGCTGTGTGGCTTGTTCTGGCCTGCTGTGCGCATAAACTTGGCCCAGCCTGTCCATGCTCTAGTTATGATTTGCAGCGGGATGTCAAATCTCAGTGGCAGCGGACAAGAGCTCCTCTCTCTCTTCTCCGCCCCCCCTTCCACTCCTCCCTCTGTGTGAGTGTGTGTGTGTGTGTGAGGGCCTGTGGTGTGTGTCTGTGTGTGTGTGCGTGTGTGTGTGTGTGTGTGTGTGTGTGTGTGTGTGTGCGCGTGTGTGTGCATGCCTCCACTTCCCCGCCGCAGGCTGAGCTCTCCACTGTCTTGGCTGAGCTTACTGTTTGTTTGTTCAACTTCACTGTGTAATATGATTTTACGTTTCATAAGATCCACTCTGTCTGAAGGAGCTTTCTGTCTGACACACCACGCACCAGGCACGCACCACGCAGGCACACACACGGCATGCCACACACACGGATGCACTGCAGGCACGCACACACACCACACACACACGCACACACACACACACACCACACACAAAGCACGCAGGCACACAAAACACACGCAAGCACGCAGGCACACCACCACCAAGCATGCGCACCGCAGGCAGCACAACACACGCACACACGCACAGATAATGAAAAACAATGATACCACACACACCAAGCACTTACACACACACACACACACACACACACACACACACACACACACACACACACACACACACACACACACACACACACACACACACACACAGCATCCAGGTCATGCTGCCCTAGTACTCAGGGCCCAGAGGCCAGTGTGACCAGCAGAGTAGCGTTTTCAGCCTCAGCCTCCCCTTGTTAGAAAGCTGTGGTCCCCAACTGGCTCCCCGCCTCCAGCCCTCTTCCCCCCCTCTCTTCCCCTCTCTCCCCTCTCTCTCCCTCCTCTCTCCTCTCTCCCTCTCCCCCTCCTCCCTCCTCCTCCCTCTTCCTCTCCTCTCTCCCTCTCCCTCTCTCCCCTATCTCTCTCTCTCTCTCTCCCCCTCTCTCCCTATCTCTCTCTCTCCTCCTCTCACCCTCTCTCCCCCATCTCTCTCCTCTCTCCCCCTCTCTCCCCCTGTCTCCCTCTCTAGCCTTCCCAGGAGAAGAATGCAAACACGCGTGGATCCACGTCCGCTTGGCCCCGTGCAGCATGCGGGGGACGCGCACGGGGGGACATGAGGCTGAAGCAGAGATGACACACACACACACACAGACACACACACACACCACACCACACACACAACACACACACACACACACACACACACACACAGACACACACGCGAGCGTGCTCGGACACACGCACACACACACACACACAGAGACATGCACGCACAGCAGTGTGGAGCAGCGCAGAATGGTGAACTGCGTGTAATGTGTTCTTCTGAAGTTTTCGAGAATAGAATAGAATTTGCGTCAACAATTGAATAGAATCTACGAAGAATCGTGTGTTTGGATGTAAAACAGAAAATTGAAAAATAGGAATTTATATTTGTACACAAATTTCCAAAAAACTGAATGTTGAACGTTTGATCTCTAATGGGCGGAAGAAACGAGCACGCTACGAGCTGTGCATCGCAAAAATACCACCGCGACAATATCATAAAAAAAAATCATAAATCAGTCATAAAACATTGTGATCTCTTCTTCACGCGTCAGCATATGAGGGGGTTTTACAGCAGCAGCAGCAGCAGCAGCCCAGCAGCAGCAGCAGCCCAGCAGCGGTGGAGCTAATGTGCTCTGAGTAAGTCTATGAATCTTATAGCGTCTGCGTCTCCGTAATCACTCCTCCTCTTCCCCCTGCAGTCACCCCTGGGCCCCTGTTGAGGGCGGGGAGGGTGGGTGGTGGGTGAGAGAGGGTGGGGGTGGGGGTCACAGGAAGACCGGGTCCCCATAAATCCCAGCTCGGTGATGAGTACCCTGCGTATAACGGGTGGAGCCCGGATCGCCGGCCCTCGTAAAACACACAGGGCCCCCGACGATGCTGTCAATTTCCATATTTTACCGGTTATTGGGGTAGCGGGGTGGGGGGTGGGGGGTAGGAGCGCGGTCTCTCTCAGCTCCTAGCTCCTCAGACATGTTTTTCCAAGAGGTTATTGATCAGGGAATATTATATTTAATCTGGCGTTTTGGATTTGTTTTCCGACAGACAGCATTGTCTACACGTAAACGAGTTACGTGTCGGATGAATCAAGTATCAAGTGTTTATTGCTCTATTCTCTATCTGTCTGTTTTAGTTTTGCTCAAGTTTTATAGGGTAGTTAATACATATTCCCAAAACACGCTTAGATAACCATGACAAAGCTGTGACTATGCTACTGTACCGGCTAATAACTGAAACTCATTGTGTGATGAGTGCGTCTGCGCATTTCCGTCTGGCTGTTAGCGTGTCGGTAGCCGCGGCTAATGCTCGGGTTAGCTGGTGATGTTGCCCTGACTCACCATCCGTCTCTGTAGGTGAGTAACTGTCACTTACTGGAAACCTCTCTGCCAAAACACATGTGCACGCGCCCGCACACACCCACCCACCCACCCACCGACCCACACACACACACACACACACACACACACACACACACACACACATTCCCACACACACACCCACACGCACACACACACACTCTCATTCCTGCTGTTTATTTTTACTGGAAATATTGTAAATATTCTGATTACGATCTCTCCCGTTCAAGTTATCTTTTGTGTTCTTGTGCACGTTTCGCTGAGCAATCGGCACATTTCATTTCACCGCATATCCTGTATGTGTGTGTGTGACAAATAAAGTTCTTGAATCTTGAATCTTGAACACACACACACACACACACACACCCACCCACACACACACACACGCACACATTAGACACTAACCAAAACGCACGACAGCACTATAAAAAACGAAACAACTCAGACGTGTGGACATCATGGAGATAGGAGCTCCTCATCCCGAGTCGGATTAGACTCCGGAGCGCACAGCAGACCCGTGTGCCGAGACAAAAGCAGCGGATCAAAATACGTCGTCGTGGAGATCCACTTACAAAGGCACACATTGTGCCGCCCTGAGCAGCGCAGACATTAGAGCCGTTTCCTGTAACCGGCGCTCTTGGCAAGTCTAATATTTACAGAAATGTTATGGCCTGACAACCCTCAATTAAACATGTCATAACACAGCCCATCCAGAATAGAGACAAGGGATGGTGAGGGAGGGAGGGAGGAGGCGGAGCGCTGCTGGGAATGATGTAATGATGTCATCAGAGGAGAGTGGGCACGGGAGGCATGGGAACAGCTGTTTTTTTCCGAGGGTTCCGTGTGCCCGTGTTGTCGAAACCCCGGTGACGGTGTACTCGGTCCTCAGGTGGCGGGCGGTGTGTGGTGTGTGTGGTGTGTGTGTACTGTATGTATGTGTGTGTGTGTGTGTGTGTGGGTGTGGAGGGAGGGGAGGAATCACAACCTTGTTCTCTTCGGCGCGAACAAGCCCCCGTCTGCTCGGTGTATGACTGCAGACTAAACAACACACCCACGACGACAACACCGCGAGTGAGTCCAGAGTGCAGGAGGAGTTCTGTCTTATCAGCGGGTTTTTTTGTGGACATGTTTTGATGCGTTCCGCTTTGGCGCGTTTCATCATCCGTCCCTCGTCCGGCGCGCCGTCGTGTCCTGTGATGTCATGTGTTGTGTGTTGTGTGTGTGTGTGTGTGTGTGTGTGTGTGTGTGTGTGTGCATACGTGTTTGTGTAGAGTTACAAAATGTACCTCTCGCTTGGCTTCTCCCATCTTATCTCTCTGAGCGGTCACATAAAAGTCTCCCCAAGTGCACGCAGTGAAACGCTTATGAAAACGTATTTGTGTTCCCCTATCAATCTGTCCCTTTCAATACTTTGAAGTGCACCGCTTTTTTCCTTTATGGTGCGGAGAGAGAGAGAGAGAGAGGAGAGAGAGAGAGAGAGAGAGAGAGAGAGAGAGAGAGAGAGAGAGAGAGAGAGAGAGAGAGAGAGACAAGGCCGAGAGGAAAAACTACAACTCTCTGCAGTGCGTGTCTGAATTATTACAGGGGATGTCGGCATAATGTAACCCTATAGCCCCAGCGGCAGCTAGCTCAGTGGTTTCAGATAGTGTGTGAACGGATTGGGTCAGGGGTCAGGGGTCAGGGGTCAGGGGTGAAGCCAGGAGCAGTCTGACCCCTGTGCAACCGTGCGCCGGGGAGGTCAGACCGGCTCTGTTTGGCTTTCCGGGGCCACGAACATGCGCCGTCTTTGAACGAGGGGGGGGGGGGGGGGGCAGGCGACACTAACATCATAAATTACACGTCGGGCTTACAGAAGCCTGTGCTTGTGTGTGTGTGTGTTATGTGTGTCTGTGTGTGTGTGTGTGTGGTGTGTGTGTGTGTGTGTATATATCTTGGTGACCCATCAGATGTGTCGTGTGTGTGTGTTAACATGCCTATTTGTATGCCTTGTCTCGCCGTCGTTTCAGTGTCTCGAGGTGATGTGTGTGTCTGCTGTACGTGTCTGTATGTGCGTCTGTGTGTGTGTGTGTGTGTGTGTGTGTGTATTTGTGTGTGTGTGTGTGTCTGTTTATTTGCGCACACATATAAATGTGTCAACAGGTAATTCTCTGCTCTACCTCTCAGCACAACGGGGGCGCGGATACCGTGTTCTGATCCATTCATATCTCCTCCTGCGGATCTAAGTGTCTCTCTTTAGAAGTTCCAAAAAGATTCTCTCTATTCTACTTAGGGGGCTCTGCTCTTCGGACGCGGGTGGGGGGTCAATCCGATTATATCATCTGGGGGATCGCCCAGGGGAACGACGGACGGGGGGGGACTCGGGATCTAAGAGGGGGGGGGAGCGCGGGCGACGCCAGGCGGCATGACGCGCGGCTTCATGGAGACGTCCACGTTGGAGTACCTACCATGCTTGCCCAGGCACTCGTGCCGGACCAGCCGGTTCCCGGTGGGGCCTGCCGGTAGGAGGTGTGTGTTGTTGTGTGTGCTGTGTGTGTTGGGTAGGTTGGTCGGCGGGGGGGGGGGGGAGGGGGGGGGTGGGATGTTTAGTCCCACTGTCAACCAGGGCTCTCCGCCGCTGATCTCACTCCCGCGGTAGAGCTGCCGAGCTGGGCCCGTCTCAGCGCTCGGACCCACCCCCCCCCCTAGAACCAGACCTAGAGGGGGCAACCATGGCGCTGATTCACAAATATGAGTCAAATGACGGGCGGCCTCTGACGAACACACCGTTCACCGGGGGCCTCGGCGGCCGCGGCGATAATTGAAAATGTCAGCAGAAGTGCTTGGGAGAAATTCCGTGGGGATTATCGCCCCGGTAACATTGACAGACAGAGGGCCGGTCTCTCGGAGAAGCACAAAGGAACTCGTCTCCATATCATAAAATCTTCACCGCTCAGAAACACTTGCCCCTCCCACACCACCACCCCCCCCACCCCCCCCAACCCTCCTCCCTTCCTCCCCTCCTCCCCCTCCAAACACTTATTTTAATGAAAACGCTGCAATGCCAGTCCTGTAGAGAGCCGGTGGTAACTTATTTTTTTTCCTTTCCTGAAGCAGGGTAAGGCCTTGATGGTGAGACAAGAAGGAAGGGAGGAGGGAGTCTCTTTCTCTTTCTCTTTCTCACCCCTCTCTCCCTCTCTCCCTCACCCTCTCCTTCTCTCCCTCTCTCCCTTTCACTTTCTCTCCCCTCTCTCCCTCTCTCTTTCACCCTCTCCTCTCCCTCTCTCCCTCTCGCTTTCTCTCTCTCACTCCCTCGCTCCCTCTCTCCCTCTCCTTCTCTCTATCTCTCTCACTCCCTCTCCTTCTCTCTCTCTCTCCCTCTCTCTTCTTCTCTCCATCTCTCTCCCTCTCCCTCTCTCCCTCTCTTTTTCTCTCTCTCTTTCTCTCCTTCTCTCCCTCTCTCTATCTCTCTCACTCTCTCTCTCCCTCTCCCCCTCTCTCCTTCTCGCCTCTCCCCCTTCCCTCTCTCCTCTTTCTCTCCCCCTCTCCCTCTCCCCTCTCCTTTCCCTCTCTCTCTCCTCTTCCTCCCTCTGCCTTCCTCTCTCTTCCCTCTTCTCCCTCCTCCTGTCCCTCTCCCTCTCTCCTTCTCTCTCTCTCTCTCTCTCTCTCTCTCTCTCTCCCTCTCTCTCGCTCCCTCTCTCCCTCTCTCCCTCTTTCTCTGTCCCTCCCTCTCTGCCGTCCTCTCTCTATCCCTCTATCACTCCCCCCCTCCGTCACCCCTCCCTCTCTCTTTCTCTCTCACTCCCTCTCTCTCTCTCTTTCTCCTTCTCTCCCTCTCTCTCCTCTCTCCTCTCTTCTCTCTTCTCTCTCTCCTCTTCTCCTCCCTCCCTCTCTCTCTCTTCTCTCTCTTCCTCTTCCTCCCCCTCTCCTCTCCCTCCTCTCTCTTCTCTCTCTCCCCCCCCCCCCCCCCCCCTCCCCCTCTTCCCCCCCCCCTCCTCCCTCCCTCCCTCTCTGTGTCCAAGGCCAGTGTTGTCGGTGCATCATATAAAAGAAGATATACAAGCGATTCACATGCAAATGCGGCGGGTGATTTAGAAAAGAGAGGGGAGAAAGGGGATGTGATGTGGAGGGAGGGGTGGGGGGGTGGAGGGGTGGAGGGGTGGAGGTGTGGAGGTGTGGAGGTGTGAGGGTGAGGGGGGGGGGGGTGGGCGTTCACATTAAGCGCTGGCGTGGGATTGTGGTGTTGGCGGCACGGTGAAACAGAGAGACATTTGTGTAATCTGGCTTTA
>PIJE02001260.1:35208-40208 GCA_002895965.2 Coryphaenoides rupestris | reverse complement strand
TGTGTGTGTGTGTGTGTGTGTGTGTGTGTGTCTGTGTGTGTACGTGTGTGTGTGTGTGTGTGTGTGTACGTGTGTGTGTGTGCATTGTTTGTTTACAGGAAGGGTATCACTAGGCCATGCATGTGTTGCTAGGGGCCGGGGGCCTGGATATGGAGCCAGGGCCTCCCTCATCCCTAATGACTATTGAGTGTGACTCACAAGATGACAGCCTCCTGGGAGCACCTGGCTGGCTGGCTGGCTGGCTGGCTGGCTGGCTGGCTGGCTGGCCGGCTGACTGGCTGGCTGCACACAACCCAGAGACACAGGGCTTTATGTACGTGTCCTCTTAGCGTGATGCATGTGTAGCAGCCCGCTGAATAAGCCATGAATCAAGAGGTCACGTGATCCCGCCTCTAATTGTCATGTTTAAGCCACCCACCAAACCCCCGCCTTTCGCCAAAAAAACAAAAAAAAAACAAAGATGGAAAATTCCTAACAGCGCAGGTCATGGCGTTCAGGCCGGTGGATCCTCTTTGTTTGCTGATGAAAAAAAAAAAATAAAGAAACTAGAGACTAGAGGCCATGTTGACATTATTTTACAGCCTCTTTACAGAGGGCATGACGCAGGGAGACATACCGGCCGGTCTGTTTGCACAAGTGTACACTCAATCTATTAATAGACGAGGAACCCAGAATAATAACGTATGATTTAATAATCATAAAAGTATATGAAAACGCTGCAGCTCGTGGCCGGCGGAACACCGAAACCGTGTGAGGTTTTTAAAAAGGTCACGGCTTTGTATGGGTCTACTGTGATTTTATCATTACTGTTTTTGTTCTTCTTATCTCGTGTTGTTATTTTACGCCGCGGTGGCATTGTAAATCATTCAGTCGAGCGCTGAAAAAGTGGCACAACAGCCACCTGCGTGTTTGGGTTTTTCCTTTTTCTTTTTCCTCTGTTCCTTTTTTTTTTCTTTTCTTTTCTTTCACCCTCAAGGCCGTACAAATGAAAGTTATTATTGTGCTTTGTTGAGGTTTTTTTTGTTCCGGTAATCATATGTGTCGGAGCCCCCCCCCCCCTTCCATACTGCCACGGCGCAGGTTAGACACCTCACAATTACTTATCTGCGTTCTGTTGAGACGTTTATAATTCCCATAACTTAAAGCCCAGGAGCACGGACTCAAATTACAGGCTTTGGGGCTGCACGGTGAGAACTTATTTATTGTGGCACCTTCTCTTTCTTTGACGGTGACAGTCGACTACAAAAACTAATTAGTGCTTTCAACTCGACAACCATTAGCTGAAACCCAATCACTGGCCTTGTGGCAAAAATAATTATGACATTCCTCTCCTGCAAAACATCGGTTACGCGCGCCCGGGCCTTTTCAATGGAAATATGATTTTCCACTACAAATTGTCTGCCCTGTGTTACGTTCCCCAACACATAATTAAAACCGTGGTGTGCGAAAGGAAGTAATTTTGTTCAAAGGCTCTTGGCAAACGGCGGCGCTGTGTTTCTCCGCCTGTTGAGAGGGAACAGCTACTGGCGAACCCTTGGAGACGTGCGAGGTGTCTAACCCGAACCCGAACAAACAGCAACACAGTAACATGTGTGAATATTAAACCCACACCGTGTATACTTGGTATAATCCCCATGCAGCCGAGAGCCATAGAACACGCAATGTATCATGAAGTAATAGCAGGGGGTTAGCGCGTTAGAAACTGTGTGTGTCTTTGGCCTGGGAAAGGGTGGGGCGGTGGTGGGTGGGGGGTGGTGGGGGGTGGTGGGGGTGGGTGGGCTTTCTTCCTCTGGTCAGCGACGGACGGCTGTGTGTGAACCGCGAACTGAGGAAACCCATGCAACACGAATGCCATGCCAGTTAATATGCTATTGTCACACATCATAAAAAAAGCACACACACACACACACACACACATGCGCATTTACTGTGCGTGTGTGTGTGTGTATGTATGTATGTGTGTGTGCGTGTGTGTGGGTGTGACTGTGCGTGTGTGTGTGTGTGCGTGTGTGTGTGTGTGTGTATGTGTACATATGGGTCGATTCAAATATCTAATAAATAACTAATAGATATGCACGACAGATATACACGTACTGTATATATACGGCATATATCCATGAATAAACCCATCGTCTCCCAACGTGTCCCTGTGTCTGTCCATGTCAGGAGGATTAGCATTGCATAAGAATCACTGGAGAGCAACCCTTAATTCCACCATATGGCGGGGGAGCATAAGTGCAGAGAGCTGGCTGCTGCTGCTGTGGGAGCACTGGGTTTAACCCTGCTTATTGATGTGCTGGATGGCCTAATCTGCCTCATACTTCCCCAGTCCTCAATCCTCCTCCACAAGGAGCAGGTACTATAGTTGCACTATAGTTTTCAGCAGTGTGTGTCATTCTGTCACCTTCATACACCACGCATGTGTGTGTGTGTGTGTGTGTGTGTGTCTGTGTGTGTGTGTGTTTGTGTGCACGCATGTGCGGTGTGTGTGTGTGTGGTGTGTGTGTGTGTGCAACGGAAGCCGGTGACACTCCATATCAACGTCAGCGTCAGGCAAATGCGTGGCTGTCTGAGTCCCCGGGGAGGTCATAGGGCAAATTTGTTGGTAATCCGTTAATCTAATTGGCCCGTTGTGTTCACATGATCTGCCCGCCACACACACACACACACACACACACACACGCACACACACACACACAGGGAGGGACACACATCTTCTGATTAAGTGCTCATACACACTCATACACGGACGCACACACACGCACACCCGCGGTGAACCTCCCCCCCCTCGTCTCACCCGTTTGATTCCTCTCCGTCTGGAAGCAGATTAGAGAAGGTGACTCGATCGGAGGGGAGGGGGGGGGGGGAGAGGGGGTGGAATTCCAAGACATAATTGGGCGGGAATTCATAAACCAATTAAAAGTGCATTCTGAGCAGACACTGTTCGCTAGCTACTGCTATTATTAACCCGGGGGATGAGCGGCGCGGGGCCCTTATCAAACAAGCTAGCCTGCTGCACAAGTGTGTCTGTTGTTGTTGGTGTTGTTGTTGTTGTTGTTTGTTGTTGTTGTTGTTGTTGATGATGGGCCAGCGACAGAGAGTTCTCTTTTTACGGTGAGTTTTCTGACATCTTGTTGTACTTGCGCACTTCTTGACCGAACGAACGCAAGCACTCACTGAACTGAACTGAGTGTTCCCCCGCCTGGGTTCAGTGACCAGCTGCACCATGGGAAAGTTTTGAGATGTGTGTGTGTGTGTGTGTGTGTGTGTGTGTGTGTGTGTGTGTGTGTGTGTGTGTGTTTTATCCTTGAAATACAATGATAATGCGATCGCTATCAGGAGCTATTTATTTATTGATGTGTTTATTTGTCTATTTATTGACGTGTTCATTATTAAAGTGTGGTCTGTAACATATGGCGTCTCTATTGTCTGTAGGACCACAGTCTGCTGCTCAGGGGGTTCCTACTGTAACCTGTGACCTCAGCGGTTCAGGACAGCGTCTCTGTTTACCAGCCACCGCGTGCCGTCCTGTTGGTACCAGGCCCGCTATAAGCAGATAACGTTGGCGACATGTGTTTCCAATGCAAACATGAGATTACGACCACATCCTCGCTGGCAGGCTGCACTGTAAGTGTTTGTCGTACCTTGTTCTCCGGCCCTGGGTCCGGGGCTTAGCGGGACGACTGGATCCCATTTCCCAGGTTGGACCCCGGGGGCCCCGGGGGGGCCGAGTGTGGAAACTGAACTAATTGCAGGATATTGGTCCTCGGATGATTAGAGGAGGACATGGAATGCCTGCTCTGTGATACACGCAGACCTAGGTGAGGCTAATGAAGGATGGGTTCTTTTCTTTCTTCTTTCTTTCTTTCTTTCCTTTCTTTCCTTCCTTCTTCCTTCCTCCTTCCTTCCTTCCCTGCTTCCTTCCTTCCCTCTTTCTTTCTTTCTTTCTTTCTTTCTTTCCTAATGTCTCCAGGTGATTGTGGATCCCACACAGGATGCTCACCGCACGGCGACAGGAAGGGGAGGAGCTTGAAGTGGACAGTCTGTCCCAATGCTGTGCCATGCGGTGGCAGCTTCTCATACTTTGGGGTCTTCCATCAACCATTGTTATGAGCATTTTTATTGCGCCACTTTTAAGTACTCTCATGTTAATAATATATAATATAATAATAAACTTGATTTATCAGCACTTTTCAATTCACAATAACAGTCACACGTCACAAAAGCAGAAGAAAAACATGACCCAATAAAAGCATTTTTATAAAACTGTGTTTTAAGAAGAGAAATAAAACGGGTCTCATTGAAACAGGGGAAAGTCGGGAATTATAATAATAACAATTATCTGTCCTCAAAATAATGGAAATATTTCTGCTGCCACCACACACAGCATTGCTCCATTCTTCTAGCGTCGGTGGAGGTACAGGTGGGTGGCTACGTAGCGGCAAATGTGTGCGCCGAGAAATGCGCGTCGCGGGTTTTCGAACGGCAGGAATTTTGGATGCCACCGACGTGTGCTCTGGGCTCCTTGACAAACACGACGGGCCCCCTTTTAATGCCGCGGCTTCTGCTCCATGTTGCGCGGCGTTCCCCCCTCTTCCCCCCGACAGACACTGTTGAGCGGCTGGGAGCAGTGTGTTGTGTGTTGTGTAGTTGTGTGTTGTGTGTTGTGTGTTGTGTAGTTGTGTGTTGTGTGTTGTGTAGTTGTCGTGTGTTGTGTGCTGTGCGCCGTTCACGCCTGCTGTAGAGCGCCCAGAGTCAAACAAAACAAGGGGTTGAGCCATTGTTTACCAGTGGAACTAATCACCCGGAGGGCACCTCCATAAACCCCCCCCCCCCGCCGGCCCTGCCCCCCCCGCCTCCAGACACTGATTGGAGTGTACCTATGTGTGACCGGGGACAATGGGAATGTGCCAAAGGCAAACAGAATGGGGGTGCACTGAGGCAATATTTAGCTTGGCCAGATGGCCGGTTCCATGCAGCGGGCTCCTTGGCCCTCCACA
>PIJE02001260.1:22708-30208 GCA_002895965.2 Coryphaenoides rupestris | reverse complement strand
GCAGGCCCACCCGTTTCATTAGAACATCCCTAAACTGCCCGGTTTTAGAGCCTTATAATTACGTCTCCCTCAGATGTGGTGGTGTCGAGGAAGGCTGTAAATCATCATAGGTGGGAGACGAGGGAGGGGGGAGGGGGGAGAGGGGAGAGGAGGCGGGGGGGGGGGGAGGAGGAGGACAGAAGACTAAAAACAAATGATCTCCCACCCGCCGTCTACCTGCCATCCCCCGCCCCCTCCCCCAGGCGCCCCCCCCCGCGCGCCCCTCCTCCTCGCCCCTCCCTCCCCTTTTCCCGACATGACTCATGCCCTCACCTGTGAGATAGACACGCCTCTCTTCCGGGAACTGGGGGTTGGGGGGGCGGGGGGGATACGGTGTGCAGAGGGCCAGCAGAGGGCCAGACCTGCCCCCCCCCCCCCCACCCTCCTCCCCACCCCCTTTTTGGAGGTTTGAACTCCCTGCAAGCAAGAGTAACATTTACATTTGACATTTACATTCACATTTACATTTACATTTAGGGCATTTGGCAGACACTTGTATCCAAAGCGACTTACAAAGAGTACATTTGTTGAAGGAGAGACAGCAATATATCGCTGTGGCGCATACAGATAAGAATAGAACAGGTTTCAAGCATTCATAATTGCAAGGCTAATAGAACGAGTTTCATAATTGCTAGGTTGCCTGCATAGCAGCTGGGATAAGAGAGCAGAAGGTCTATTCTGAGTGCATTACCAACATCTGAGCACATACAATATGCTAAACAATGCCAAGAGTTGAGTTTCAGTGCTGAGCCGAAGCCTCCGTCGCGTTTCCCTAAAACACACAACGGCACAGTTAGGCTTTGAGACGGCCTCTCTGCTCCGCCACGGCACTTATATATATAAAAAAAAAAAAAAAGATAATAATAGTTTGGCAGCAGGGCCTTCTTTACACAGCAAAGTGCACTCTAGGTCAGGTGATACTGTACCAAAAGGCATCTGGTGTGACGCAACCCCTGGCAAAACAGGAACCAACTTGACGAGGGGCACGCTTGCAGTGTACGATTCATCCATTTGATCAATATAAAAATGAAATGGTATTATTTATTTTTGGGTAATCATTCATAGCTTCTGTAAGAGACTCAAGACCCACCTGTTCAGAGTTTACCTGGACTCTGCATACCCCCCCCCCCCCCCACACCCTGGGCCCTCCCTCTCCTAACCCGAGCACTAACTTGCATGTTTGTCTTGGCATTGTTTTTGCATATTTTTATGTTCTTCGATGTTGGTAATGCACTCAGAATGCTCTTATCCCAGCTATTATGCAGGCAACCTAGCAATTATGAAACTCATTTTATTACCTTTCAAATATGAATGCTTGAAACCTGTTCTATTCCACAAATGTACTCTTTGTAAGTCGCTTTGGTTAAAAGCGTCTGCCAAATGCCCCGAATGTCAATGCGTATGTAAATAGTTTGCTGATCATAAAACATAACTATGACTCTATATTACTGAGACTGTAATAAGATGTGTGTCGGAGATTAGACCGAGGAAGGTTTTGGAGACACACTGGTCGACACACTGTTGTCCCTAACCACAGTTACCAGTATACACAGTGTGGATTTATCAGCCAGCCAGTCACATACTGTACATGTGCATCTTTTACTGGGATGAGTGTGTGCAAAAAAAAAAAAAAAAAAAAGGGCAGAAATAGCACAAACCCACGTGAAACCATGGGAAGAGGTGGTGTGCCCTGCAGCCAGCGCACTGGAACCTGGGACCAGGTCTGTGTGTCTGCCTCACAGTCTCCCTGCCTGCCTGTAATCAGCTTCTTTAATGGTTTCAACAAGTAATTGTTCGGCACAGCCCCAAGATAGCATTCAAAGAGATGCTGGATTCCTCTGTCTTTCTTAAACTCTCTGGCTCTCCTTCGCTCTACCTCTCTCTCTCTCTCTCTCTCTCTCTCTCTCTCTCTCTCTCTCTCTCTCTCTCTCTAGCTCTCTCTAGCTCTCTCCCCCCTCGTTTTCCATTATTTTGGTTCAACATCTCTCCTTCTCTCCTTACCGCCTCCTCTCTCTCTCTCTCTCTCTCTCTCTCTCTCTCTCTCTCTCTCTCTCTCTCTCTCTCTCTCTCTCTCTCTCTCTCTCTCTCTCTCTCTCTCTCTCTCTCTCTCTGACTTTTTTTTGTATTTGTTGCTCTGCATTTTTCGGGGGGCACTGTAACGGAAGAATCTCAGCATCTGTTTCTTAGTGTACGAGGGGGAGGAAAAATCAATTCAAATTGAACTAATGGCAAAATTGATATATCTTTGAAGATGGGCCATGCTCCCCCCCCCCCCCACCACCCCCCCCCCCCCCCCCCCCCCCCAACCCGCCTCCACCCCCATCTCTCTCTCTCTGGGTCCGGCTTGCGTTCTCTCTCTCTCTCTCTCTCTCTCTCTCTCTCTCTCTCTCTCTCTCTGTCTCTCTCTTATCTCTCAACAATTACATGAGCAGTCTAATGGTCCTTTTAAGTTGCCTGCCAGCTGTAAAAAAAAAAAGAAAAAAAAGAAAAGAAAGAAAAAAAGAAAAGTCTTGTTCCACTCAGAGCAAATGGAACTTTGTTTGGATTTATTTTCGTATCACAACCATTCCTGCCGAGTCACAACAACAGGGCAGGGTCCAGGGGGGCAAGTTCTTAAGTTCCTGATTATAAAAAAAGTTTTACTTTCTGCTTTTATCACAGTGGATATTCTTTTACAATCAGGCGTATCCGTGGACCGCTTACGGAGTGCCTTGTTACTTTGTCGATCGATTCAAACGGGCCAGTATATTTTGATAGACCCCGCCGGTCCATTGATATAAATTGTCCTCCTCCGGCTTAAAACCAGTATATCAAAACGCTCATATTTAACAAAGGCACTGTGTTACTGTTAACTATCCCTTTATTCTGCATTGATTTCCGCCTGTTGGTCTCCCATACACCATTGACGAAAAGAATGACGGAAACTGCAGTCCGCACCAGATAAGCGCGGCGTTGGCTTTGCTGTGCACCGCGCGCACGAGCTTCCCTCCTCCGCGCGGCCTGCACTGCGGCGCCGGGTTTAGCCGAGGCGGAGGCACCGCGGCAAAGTCGTTCGTTAGCGCTGACGACGGCGCCGGGGAGGGGGGGACAAGACACCTGCGGTTCGGCAGATGGTCCACAATCCATTACGCCTCCGCCTCCCGCCTCCCGCCTCCCGCTGCCCTCCACCCCCAGCCAGCAGCTTTACCAGCGAGGTTACCCCCACCACACCTCAGCCACCACCCCCCACCCGATCCTCACACCTCACCCAGGAAGGAAGGAATGAGGGAAGGACCCAGCTGAAAGACGGCCTGTTACTATCTGTCTTCTCTGCATCACCAGATACTGTATAACACTCTCACCACCGGGATGGGAGATACACAAAATCACAGAGAGTGTTCACAAAGTAAGAAAATACAGACAAATCTATCACCAAAGAAACCAGTTTTTTGGAAAACTTCTGAATAAAGGAGGTACCCTCTGTCTTCTCTTGCATCTCTGCTCGATTCTATTTTATTTAAGAACGATTTATTTAAGAAGGACATAATGGATTAGTCGTTGCATTCGTGTTGCTGCTTATTTGTGTCGGTCGGGTCAATACACGGAGCGACGCTGGGAGAACGCCGTTCCGAGCTTTGACGGATTACTTTCTAACTTTTGGAGAAAAAAAAAAGAATCGGAGGGGAACGACAGCTCCAGCTCCAGAGACTCCAAGAGTGCTCAAGAACTGAGCGCCACTTTTTTTCTTTTCCCGAGGCTTTCTGAGTTTAACCAGCTTAGCGACCTGTCTTACACGGGATATGCCCAGGTAGGGATAATCCAACGCAGGGGATCAAAAACGCCTCATCCTAGCTAGCATGCAAGCGCCGAGCCACAGACACACCGGCAGACGGGATAGAGAGCGACAGAAGTGGGAAGAGGAGAGCGAGGAGGAGAGATAAAGATGCATATTAGAATTTTTTTGAGCCATTTCTCCGGGGGAATCCTCTACGTTCTGATCCACGGGCGTTACATTTACCCTTCTTTATTATTAACATGAACACTGTTAATAAAGTGAATAACTTCAGAACAAGAAATGTAGTGGGAGTGTGCATGAGTGTGAGAAAATGAGAGAATGAGTGTGTGAGAGAGAGAGAGAGAGAGAGAGAGAGAGAGAGAGAACAGAAACAGAAACAGGAGAGCAGAGCAACAGAATCCGTCCCGCAGCGAGTGTTGGTGGTGTGGGGGGGCGATGGTGGCGTGGGGGAGTGAAGACGTCAAGGACAAGAGGGTATCAGTGCGGAGGAGAGAGAGAGAGCGAGAGAGAGCGAGGGAGGGAGTGAGTGGGGGAGATTAAGAGCGAGAGAGAGAGAGAGAGAGAGAGAGAGAGAGAGAGAGAGAGAGAGGGGAGAGGGAGCGTGTAGGAAGAAGCAGCGGCGGGGCGAACGGAGCGCTGCAGCCGCGCCGGCCAAGTGTTTGAAGTGGATCACTGCAGGCCAAACATCTAAAGAGGTGTGAGAGATGAGATGGCAAACATGTCACCCCGCAGCCTGCACACGTTGCGCCGCAGATGTGCTGGGCTCTCGGTCTGGTCATGGGCTTCCTATCCAGGTTGGTCTGACCCAAGGCATGAGCAACACTTCCTCCTCCTCATCATCATCATCCTCCTCCTCATCATCCTCATCCTCCTCCTCCTCCTCCTCTCGGTTCCCCAAACCTTAGATGATCGGCCGGACCTTCAACAAGCCAAGCTGCTTCGTGGGGGAAATAAAGCCACCCGGTAAATAAGTTTGGCACATTTACTTGCATGGGGGTGAGCGACGCGCGTCGAGGTCGAGGTCGAGGTCGCATCGCCGATCGTTGAATTTGTTCCATTATTCTTTGACATCGGCCACCTTTTACCAACCTTGGGTGGCAGGCTTGAATCCCAAAGTGGCGTGGAAGTGGAATTGTGGACGTGACAATGCCACAGCAAATTACTCTCTACCTCTCTCCACCTCTGTCCATTCCCCCTCTCTCTCTCTCTCTCTCTCTCTCTCTCTCTCTCTCTCTCTCTCTCTCTCTCTCTCTCTTGTCTTCGGCAGAATGCCCAGCCACGCTCTTCGCCTTCGTGGCACAATTACTCCACATCGGCACCCTAGATCCCCTCCTCCCCATATATATATATACACAGACACACACACACACACACACACACACACACACACACACACACACACACACACAGTATATAGATCGATAGATAGATCGGGGGCGGTGGTGGCCGGTGATTCGCGATTAATTTACGAACCTGCTGCGCGGCGGAGTTCAAAGTTGTCGTAATATTTGGTTAATATCGTGGCGGGCGGAATGGCGTGACGGATGGCGGCTAAACCAGGCCATTGTGATGCTGAGCATGAGGGGAGAGGTTGGCCTCCAGACAGCTTTATACCTCTGCACTATTTTAAAGAGGACAAGGGCTTGGCTAGAGAGAGAGAGAGAGAGAGAGAGAGAGAGAGGGAGGGAGAGAGAGCGAGTGTAGCCACAGGGTCTTCATGAATTATAGATATTAGGCTTAGGAGTGATTGGGCCGAGGCCATTCTGTCGATGGACCAGACCAGAGCCACAACATGACAACATCCAGCTTCCAGCTCGCTCCCCCACCCCATCCACCTCCCACCTCCCCCAGATACTTAGCCTCATGCAGATTGAAAGGATGCAGATTGAAGCACGTCCAGTCGTATGTTTGCGTATGTTTATGAGCGCGGTCGGGGGGGGGCGGGCGGGCGGCGGGTCGGGTTTGCCAGGGGCGTCAATACATTTTTCATTACGCCGTGATTCCGACTTGGGGCCTACGCCGTGGCCCCCCCCGATCCGCCATATTTCCCAGGTTATTAGGAGTGACTCAAAGTCGTTCAGCCGCGATACGAGGCAGACGCCGACCCCCCGCAACCCCCTCCTACGTCTTGCTGTTAATTCCTCCTTCCCTCCGCCGCCGCAGATGTGCGCTGCGTTCCAGTAAGAGGAGTGTGTAATACTCCGATTTGAACGCAGCCCATTCCGTCGTAATGAACCACTTGTTGTTCGGGGGTCGGGGGTCGGGGGTCGGGGGGTGGGGGGGGCATTGATTGTGGAGCAGTAGGGAGGCCCCCGCTACTCGGAGCACAGAACATGCTGTAATCTAGTCCTAAAAGGAAAAGAGACGCCGCAGAGGAGGGGGAAAAAAAAAATACATCTCTCTCAAAATTAATACATTATTTACACCCAACGGCTTACCGGCCTCGTGTAAATCAAGCCCACTGCAGGCTCCGTTGATTCCCCCTTAATGACTTCCAAAACATATGCTTTTCTAATCTTTCTCTGTCTCTCCCTCCTTATTTTCATTGCCTCATTGCAACTTTTTATTTTTTTTGTAACAATGTAAAACATATGTTGATATCATACGCTTTCCCTCTCCTCTCTCTTCTCTCTCTACCTCGTCCTCTCTTCTCTTCTCATCTCTTCTCTCTCTCTGTCTCTCTCTCTGTCTCAAGCCTCCGTGTGTCGTCTGTCTCTCACACATGTTAGCCACCCACACCCACACCACCAGGGAACATATCACACGGCGTTACTCATCCACCAGCAGACAGGGGAATTACACATTGACAAGCATGTCGTTTCCACTCCATTGATTAGAGGACAGGAGGTCCACGGCTGTCCTATTAAGATCCACCAGGCAGGAGGACGCGCGTCGAGGGGGGCGGGGGGGGGGAACCACACCCCACGCAGCCCACTCTGCCTATAGGGATGGGGGAGGGCCCGCGGGCGCGCGTGAGGCCGGTGTGTGTGCTGTGTAGTGAGAGGGGAAGCCCGAGGGAGGAGTGGAGGCGGGACCGCTCGCCCAAGAGGGACGAGGCCACGCGGGAGGTTGGAGGATGTAATAATGGAGTCAGGACAATAACTTCAGGAAGTTCATCGGAAAAATATTTAGAACAGCTCAAAGTGGTAAGGCCTGGCAACATGAAATTAAACACAACACACACATCACAACACATTACACACGCGCACAAGCACACGCTCCACACACACACACACAAACACACGGATGCACAACAACAAATCAATAGTTTAGGACATTTATGTAACTTCAGATCAGTTAAGTTCCGGTCAGCAAAAGTTATGAAATGTATTTCAATTAGTGCACATGACTTATATGTAACACAGAAATTATGTATTACATAGCTCCGCAAATTGATCCTTCATTTTATCTGGCTGCATTCCTCGCTCCCACTGGTTTGTGAAATCCAAGAAGTAGCTGTGGGACGTAGTGCATACCGAGATTTCTTCTTTAAATGGTCACTGTTACAAAATAACAAAAAAGACAAAAGGTTCTTATCCGGCTGGGCGGGTGAAGGTATTTAAAGACGCCATTAAGGATTTTCCAAAAGATAGTGGGTTCAGGGGACCGTTTGCCATTGGTTAGCAACAAACGTAAATTGTCCGTGGAACAAGAGAGAAGACGAGAGATTGTATGAGATGAGAGAA